>ML112111.1:60959-97039 GCA_003697995.1 Taxidea taxus jeffersonii
AAGGTGAGATGAGGGAGGCTCAGAGTTCCTGAGCAGGGCTCCTAAGGTGGGGACCTTCTAACACAGAACCAGCCAGGGTCCTCTTAAGAGTGGCTGGGCAAGGGCTGACTTCTCTCCTCTCACTCCATCTTGAAAGAATTCAGAAAGGGGAGCTGGAAAGGTGACTCCCCAAAAGCAAGGAAGTAGGAGTGTGGCCCAGTCCTTCTATGGTCCTGTCTCATTTCCTAGTTACTGAACTCTCTTTTCTTTTTAGCCTGAGCTCAAGTGCTCATTTCCCTCATTCCTGCTCTGAGGATACTATTACGTTTCTCATGGACGTATTGTGAAAATTAAATGATATAATGACTAGAAAGCACTCAGAACAATAAGTGCCCTGCAAATGGTGGCTATTATTACTTTCAGCCTAACACTAGATTTAATTATTTCAATTAACAGAGCACCAGGCAGTATATGAGAATGACATTCTTCCTTTCCCCCCCCTCTTGCTTTAGAGCTTTCTCATACATCATCTCATCTGAGGCTCATTACAACCCTGAAGGAGAAAGCACAGCAGCTCTTTACTGACCTTCACATAATGAGGAGGCAATGAAGACTTGAATGAATGAAAGAATAGTGCCAGAATTTGTTCATGATGCTCTATCACCATTTTCTCTCCCACCATACTATTTTGATTTTAATAAAGCTATTGACAACAACATGGATCGACTGGGTCTTAACTTCTATCTGACAGTCCCTAGTTTTTCTCATTCTTTCTTTGCCTCCCAGACGAGACCTCAGCAATGGTCTCCAGTCTGAGGCTGAGTCTTCTTCCGGTGCCTGAGTAGGTCATGAAAATAGCAGGAAGTTACATAAGTCCATAAGTTATTTCATAGTTTTGACTTCCAATGGCAAGTCACCAGCTCTCAGCTCTGGATGCTCACCTTGCAGTAAGAACTGTGAAGGATCTGGAATTTTATCCTACCTGAAACTGACAGGTTAACCTACTATAATTCATAGATGCTGGCAGAAAATGAGACATTCTTGGTCAGATACAACGAACAGCTTGTAACTCACAACAGTAGCCATAGAGAGAATATCATCTTCAGCATTGGTGCCCTAAACCCCAGTTCCCACAAGACAATGCAATGAGGGCCAGGTAACTCCTCCATACTCAGGGGGTTGTGTTACATGATAGGGATCCCACGTTTAAGAAATTCTAGTCTTTTAAAGGAGCTATCAGCAAATCTTCCCAAATTTGCCCTGGAGAGAGACATTACTGGTCAACAAACAGATCTGCCCTCTGTCCAAGAAGGAGGCACTATCTCTACATTCCAAAGCTCTTTATTGCACAAACATCATTGGAAGGATAACTGGCAACAAAATTTTCAGTGCCTCTGCCCACAAGATGTGCAGAAACTTGAAAGACCCATGGAAAAACTGACTCCCATTACCTTGTCTCCCCACCTCTGTAGTCTGTCCAGTGATTCTAGTCATGAGTTCTGGGACATTCAATAGCCATGTCCTTCCTGATCTCATCAGGATGACATTATGAAGTCAAAAGCTAGGAGATTTTTTGAAGACAAATGTGCCTTCTGCTGTGTGCTGGCACTGTGGACACGGGCAACATGCCTGGCTGCTGGAGGAAAGATGAAGTGCAATCCAAAGTTTTGAAACCAGTATGGATGGGAGTATGAAATGGGAGATGGATTGGAGGAGACACTGGCATGATTTATATAATGATATCCTAACCCATTTCTCTAATGATGAAAGTTAATGAGTCCCTAATAATGAATGTTAATGAACCGCAAGGCATGCACAGTTAACCAATGTGGGTTTTCATGATGTTTGTGTTTTTCATTTAAAGTTTATGGATACAGTTAGGCAAGGACAGAGCTGGCTCAGATTCAGGGAAGTTCACACCAGTTGAGTTGACCTCTTGCTTCTATGGCTTATCGAAACATCCCTCCATTCTTTTACCCATTAGATGAAGATGTATTGATGCATTTCCTATGTCCTGGGTTTTTAAGCTGAAACACTGAATGCCAAGATGCAGACAGTTCAAACTGTTAGCCTTACTGCACTGAAATGACCTGGCATGAAGTTCCTACCGCTCTGCCAGAGCTTTGCAAGCACATACACACCCTGTTCTCTAGCAATTCCACGTCTAGTGATTTATCCTATAGAAAGAATGAGAGATTAACAAAACGGCTTTTCTGAGGATTAAATAAACTAAAACAAAGTGCTAAGAACAGTATCTGGCTCAGTATATTTCATTTAAATGTTCAGTTCGGTTTCACTTATAAATGAATAGAAGTTAGATAACCTAAGTATCCAACAATAAAGGATTCTTTAAAATGCACCTAAAATGAAGTATAGTATGGATATTAAAACCATACTATACTGGGATCTGCTTATGTTTAAGATGTAGAAGTTCACAAAAGACTATTGCAGCAGCTATAACAATAAACACTGATAAACTGAAAAAAATCACGTATATCTAGGAATAAATTAACAGATGTGATGACCCCTACAAACTGAAAGCTACAAAATATTGCTGAGATTAATTAAATACAAAAAAGAGATTTTTAAAATGATATATTATATAGATGTACTAAAATATTTACTTTTGTTAAAATGTAAATTCTCCCCAAAGTGATCTATAGATTCAATGACCTTCCAACCAAAATCTCAAAGGGTAAACAGTTAAGAAGTTGATTCTGAAATGTAGATGGAAATGGAAAGAACTTAGAACAGCCAAGATAATCTTAAGAAGAACAGAGATGGAAGACTCACGTTAACATATTTCAAGCTATAATATAAAGCTGCAGGAGTTAAGATAATGGTTCATTATGAGTAGACAAATAAACCCATATAAATGAATAGGGAGTCCACAAATAGGTCAACATATATCTGATGACTGGTGATTGGACCAAGGTACCAGTACAAACCAAGAGAGAAAGGAAAGTCTTTTCAATAAATGGCACTGGAACAACTGAATGTATGTATGCAATGAGCCTTGATCTCTGTCTCACACCATAAACAAACATTAATTCAAGATGAACCATAGACTTATATGTGAAAACGAAACCATGACGCTACTTCATGAAAACATGAGAAAATACCTTCTTAAACCTGATGTAAACAAAGACATCTTCAGCTATACAGGAAATAACCATTAAAACTTGGTAAGTAGGACTTTATCTAAATTAAAATTCTGTTCCTCTAAAGACATTGGTAAGAAAATAATAAGGCAAGGTAAAGACCAGGAGAAAATTTCATAATACATGTATCTTATGAAGCGCTTATATCCAGACTATGTAAAGAATTGTTAGAAATTATGATAGTAAGAGACAGATGTCCCAGTTTTTAAAATGGGCAAAAGACTTGAACAGGTACTTCATGAAAGAAGACAGTTAAGTAGCCAGTAAGAATCTGAAAAGATACTTAATTTTATTGTTGCTAAAGAAATGGAAATTGAAAACCATAACAAAACCATACCTACCAAACACCTGAAATTAAAAAGATGAACAAGACCATGTCGGCAAGCATGTGGGTAAAGATGGGAATCTTCATACTGGTGGGAGTATAAACTGGAGAATCACTTAGGAAAAATGTTTGGCGGTTTCCAAAGAACTTAAACATACACCTACCCTGTGGCACAGCAATCCAAGAGTATATATACATAAGTGCTTTTGCCCACAAAAAGCTTTGTACAGGACTGTTCATAGTTCATGTTATGGACTGAAAGTTTGTGTCCCCCCAAAATTCATATGTTGAAACTCTACCCCCCTCAATATGATGGAATTAGGAGATGGGCCTTTGGGAGGTGATTAGAATTAGATGAGGTCATGAGGGTAGGGGCCTCATGATTGAATTAGTGCCTTTATAAGAATCAGGAGAGAGCTTGCTTCCTCTCTTTGTTCCCTACAATGTGAGGCTACAATAAGAAATTGGCAATCCGCAGTGAGGAAGAGGGATTTCATAATGCATCAGTTCTTTTACTTTTGTAAAGATTTATTTATTTACTTGTAGAGAGAGAGAGGAGTGGGAGAGGTGCAAAGGAAGAGAATCTCAAGCAGACTTCCTGCTGAGTGAGGAGCCCTCCCCACAGGGGGCTCATTCTCATGACCCTGACATCATGACCTGAGCCCAAATCAAGAGTCACACAACCGACTGAACCACCAGGTGTCCTGCATCAGCTTTTTTTTTTTTTTTAAGGGCACTGGGTGCATGCAACAACAAGGTTAATCTCAAAAACAATATGTTGAGCAAAAGAAGGGAGACACTCAAGAGTATATACAACATGTTTCTATTTAAATGAAGTGGAAGAACAGGGGAGAATAGTGATAGAAACAAAAGTCTTAGTTAATGTGGGGGCCAGGAGGCAAGGAGTAAATTAATCAGAAAGTGGCATAAGGAAATTTTCTAGGGTGATAGAAATGTTCTATATCTTGTTGTGATTTGTAGACACATGAATATATATATATGTATATATATATATATATGTTGTAAGTCATTGAGTTATAAACTAAAGATTTGTTCATTGTACTGTATGTAAATCATATTTCAATAAAGTGCTGAAAAAGAACGTGCAGTTATGGCATGGGAACATGCATGTGACATATTATTAAATAAAAAAGAAAGCGCCTATGTAATAGTACACAGTATGATTTCAGTTCTGTAAAACACCCAAAGAAAACCTAACATGTCTCTATGTGTATGTAGCGGGATGAGGGTTTCTTTTTTTCCTCATCTAGATCTTTTCCTTTGCATCCTCATCACCTGAGGCTTCCTTTGGTAACTCAATAAAGAGACAGGATATTTTACTAACATAAGAATATCTCAGCATGATGCTCTAAGAGGGATTTTCAATGCCAAAGAGAACAGTTTTCTCCTCTGGCAGTGTTCTACCTTAGAAATCTGAAAGATCTGAAAGCCCTCTCACACAAGGAGGGGAGGGAGAGAGAAAAGAAGGTAGAGAGAGGAGAAACAATAGGGGACTATATGGGGAGGGGACAGCAGCAAAAGAGGGGCTCCTGACCCCTGGTCCCCTTCCAAGCCTGACAGCACAGATTACAAAATGACACCTGGCGAAGAGTCACAAATGCCTGTCTTCTGGACTCCACATTTGTTTCTGATGGGTTACTGCTTAAACTATTTTTCTTGCTGGTAATGAGCTGTCCCTGCAGGCCTTTCCAGAAATTTTATAGATAACTGAAGAATAACAAAAGCATGTCTGGAAACTCGGGGACTGTTTTAACTTGTTGTTAAAACAAGGACAACAGGGGCACTTGGTTGGCTCAGTTCAGCATCTGACTCTTGATCTCACCTCTGGTCTTGATCTCAGGGTCATGAGTTCAAGCCCCACATTGGGCTCCATACTGGGCATGGAGCCTACTTAAAAAACACACACACACACACACACACAAGACAACAGAACTTCCAGTTATAAAAATAGATTAATCACAGGGATGGAAAGTACAGCATAGGGAACAAAGCCAATAATATTGTAATAACTCTGGGAGGTGACAGATGGTGAGCCCACTTATTGTAGTGAGCATTCAATAGCGTATAGAATTGTCACATCACTATGTTGTACACCTGAAACTAATACAACATTGTACATCAGCTGTATTTCAATTAAAACAAGCAAATAATAAAATAACAGGCCCAAAATGCAGTTGCTTACGTTAAGCCTCACATCACTAAACTGACATTTAACTTAATTACAGTTTCTGCTCTCCCGGAAATGAAACCTGAAACCAGCACTATTAGGTGATCTGCATGATAGATCCTGCTCTCCCCAAAATTTAGGGAGGTAACCTTGCAATGACCAACCCACTTTTTTGCCTAGTGTAACTTCCTCATTCCTGCTCCCATCTGCCTATAAAAGTCTTCCATTTTGTACAGCTCCTCCAAGCTCCTTTCTGTTACTGGATTGGATGCTGCCCAATTCAGGAACCATTGAATAAAACCAATAAGACCTTTACAACTTACTCAGTTAAAATTTTTTTAACACACTCAGTATTCTAATATGCACCATAAGAGCCTGCACTATGTGCACACTCCATGGAAGCAGGAGGAGACTAGGGTTGACCTTGGTAACTCTGGCTTGCTTCTCACTCTTCACCAACTGCCCTTTTACTCTTTTTTTTTTTTTTTTTTTTTAGATTTCATTTATTTATTTTGCAAAGACAGATCACAAGTAGGCAGAGAAGCAGGCCAAGTGTGGGGGAAAGAGACTCCCCGCTGAGCAGACAGCCTGATGCAGGGCTCCATCCCAGGACCCTGAGATCATTACTTGAGCTGAAGGCAGAGGCCCAACCCACTGAGCCACCGAGGCTCAGCTCCCGACTGCCCTTTTAAAAACAGCCCAAGAAGATTGTCATCAAGAGGGCTTCTCATACTGTAATGTGAGTACAAATCACCTGAAGATCTTCTTAAAATGCAGATCCAGATTAGGTAGAGCTGGGATGAGGCCTGAGATTCTACATTTCTAATAAGCTCCAAGGTGATAGCAATGCTTCTGGTCCCTGGACCATACTTGGAGCAATGAGGCTAGACCAGACTACAGGTTCTCCACTCTGGCTTCATATTAGAATCACCTGCACAGGGCGCCTGGGTGGCTTGTTGGTTAAGCAACTGCCTTCGGCTCAGGTCATGATCCCAGAGTCCTGGGATCGAGTCTTGCCTTGGGCTCCCAGCTCCACGGGGAGTCTGCTTCTCCCTCTGACCTTCTCCCCTCTTATGCTCTCCCTCACTTTCTCTCTCTCTGAAATAAATAAATTAAATGTTTTTAAAATTTTTTTAAAAAAAGAATCACCTGCACACTTTTTAAAAACTGATGCCAAAGACTCCATATATCCAACATCCGATTTGTGTCCATAATATATAATGAACTCCTACAAGTCCATAATTAGAAGACAAACCCACTAATTTTTTATAAAGATTTTGACAGGGAGATAGACCCAGAGAGCATAAGCAGGGGGAAGGGTAGAGGGAGAAGGAGAAGCAAGCTCCCTTGCTTCTGAAGTGGTCTGAAGTGGTCATCTGTAATCTGAATCTCTAATCCAAGGCCCAGAAAGATCAGCAGCAGAAAGACTGGAGAGAAGATATTCCCAGCAGAGGGAAGGAGCCAAAGAGGGGAATGAGTTTGGTGTGTTAGCAGAGAGGGAGGAGACGGCATGAGAACATTTAGGGGTTTGTAACCCAGAGTCCAAGGAATCTGAACACAGTTTGATGTGTCTTTGTAAACCATCATTCTCTCTGCTGTGCAGAGAATAGAAGGGGTAAGAGTGGAGAAGGGGGATGGTTTGAAAAGCTGTAGCAGAAGAACATATGAGAGGATCTGTAGGTTGGGTTCAGTGGAGCAGAGGGAAAATGAAGGTGCAGAGGCTGATGAGATACCCATGAGGAGATGACCAGTTACATAGGTCTGGGTTGGACACAGAGTAAGCTATTGGACATAGTTTCTTTCACTCATTCTTCCAACAGCTATTAAGTTATTGCTCTGTTGCAGGCACAGAGATAGGAAGTGACCTGATGGTTAACCAGGCAGTTGTGGTCCTTGCTCTGACTGAGTCTCCATTAGGAAACAGATGACTAAGCACAGTCTAGAGAGTTCAATGTTAAACAACCTATTATACAAAAAATGATTAAATGCCGTTTGTGATCAATGCTAGCATATTCAGAAGTACACAGCCTGAAGGCATGAGTAAAAGATCTGATCTACTCTGGGATATCAGGGAAGGCCTTTTTTTGCCCGAAGTGTGGCTTTGAACTGAGCTGGGTAAAATTAATCAGGTGAGAAAGATCAGACAGAGGGTCCAGTCTGTACCAAGTCCCTGAAATGGGATTCAGCGTCCCTTGTTTCAGGACCTAAGATAAGGACAGAGAATGAAGGGGAGAACCCACTTGAGAGTGACTGACATTCTCCAGGGGAGCATGTTGATTGAGAAGAGCAAAAACAAACTGTTTGATATTGTATCATGAACAATGTCTACCACTGGGAGATCTGTAAAACTCAGTGAGCCAATATTCTCCAAATAACCAATGCATGTTGTTCAAAACCACGCCTGGACAAAAGATCCATTCAAAGTATGAGATTGACCAGTAGATTTCAGTGGAAGAGAATACAAAAAAGATTTTAACTGCAAGGTAGCTGAGTTTTCTGTGTTCCTTGCACACTGATGAGGATATGGCTTTAAATTGTTAAATCTGGGCAATGCTTAATTAACTGTCCCAAATTTTATGCTATGTTTAGGGCCAAGATGGCAATTTTGGGGGAGCTAAATTTGGATCCACTAGACTTCTTCACAAACTCAAGAGTCACACTCTGTGATGCAGTCCCAAGTTGAATCCGGACTGTTTAAAACATGTGAGGGATAAACCTGTCCTCAAAAGTCATTTCTTAGGCCAAAACAACTCTACAGTGAGATCCCACTGAAACAGTCACTAGGGTATAGGACTCTGCCAGGGGTCAGCTGGTACCCACCAGGATAGCTGTGCCAGTTGGTAATGGCTAACATCTGTTTCAACTGGCAAAAATTCAAATCATGTAGGTTTTATTCATTTAGTCAATGAATATTTACTGAGCTCCTAGAGTGTGCCAGGCAAGGACAGATTTACTATGAAGCTAATCAACTGTAACCTTTGGGTCTCCTCACTTGTGGGGGTCCCTCCAAAGATTCATACAGTCATTGGTGTTTGTGAAGTACACCAAGTACAATGTTTTACCCATAATTGGTTAAGACCACTGTCTCTCCAGTCTAGCCTTCTCTCATTCGTATTTTCCCTCATGTTGATTGTTGTGGGAGTAGTCGCATCATTTGGGGAATTCAGCTTAAGTTAAGATGTAGATTCACTCAGTGTGAGCTTACTGGAATATACTTATGTGGTTGCAGTCACTTCCGTGAGTGATTACATTACTGTTAGCTATGCCAAAGAGGAATTACTTTCAAAAATACTCTTACTGCCCGCTATGCCAACCCACCAAGAATCATGAGACAAATAATGTTCAGAACCAGAAACTGTTTATTGAGAGACACATCCATCATTAATATGGGGTGGTCTTTCCAATATCCCGTAATTTTGATGCCAGTAAATGAGACATGGTACCTGGTATCAAAAACATAGAATATTGCATAAAAAAACAGGTACAAAAGGACTTAGTGGAAAATTATTCCTAATTTTATAGCTCACACACAAAAGAAATTTGATTGAGCTCTTCTGAGCTTTGACATTACCAGTAGTAATTGTGAAGCCAGAAGGAACTTTCCCAAAATATGATCAATAATAAAATTTCAATCAACCATACTGGAAAAAAGACTGAATTGTCTTTGTGTTCTCCATATAAAAAGTATTACAGACTCCTCTGCTTCTATGAGTGACTGAAAAATATGCTGGACTCTCTCACTCTGGCAGCAAACTTGTGTATTTTTCCTTGTGGCCTCATCAAATTTAAATTTATGTGTATTTGAGACAATGTTAGTAAGTATATACAAATTTGGAACTGTTGTATCTTCCTGGAAAGTTGAACGTATTTTTATTACAGAATGTCCTTTTTTGCATCTTTCAATCCTTGGCCTTGAAACTGTTCAGTCTGATATAAATTTGATGATGATACCATCTTTCTTTTTAGTTTTCATTCTTTTGTTATAATTGCTCTATAGAGAGCCTTATGTTTTAGATATGACTCTTTTAACAATCATATGCTTGAGATTTCTTTTTAAAAAATTCTGACATTCTGTGTTTTTTTTTTGTTTTTTTAATTTAAGCTTTTTTATTTAAACATATAATGCAACCCCACCACCCTCTCCCAACCCCTCTCCCCCCCCCCCCCCCTCAGTTTGTTTTATGACATTAAGAGTCTCTTTTGGTTTGTCTCCCTCCCGATCCCATCTTGTTTCATTTTTTTTTTCCTACCACCTTAACCCCCACCCCCTTTGCATCTCCACTTCCTCATATCAGGGAGAGCATATGAGAGTTGTCTTTCTCCAGTTGACTTATTTCACTAAGCATAATACGCTCTAGTTCCATCCATGTCGTCGCAAATGGTAAGATTTCATTTCTTTTGATGGCTGCATAGTATTCCATTGTATATATATACCACTTCTTCTTTATCCATTCATCTGTTGATGGACATCTAGGTTCTTTCCATAACTTGGCTATTGTGGACATTGCTGCTATAAACATTCGGGTACACGTGCCCCTTCGGATCACTACGTTTGTATCTTTAGGGTAAATACCCAGTAGTGCAATTGCTGGGTCATAAGGTAGCTCTATTTTCTATTTTTTGAGGAACCTCCATGCTGTTTTCCAGAGTGGTTGCACCAGCTTGCATTCCCACCAACAGTGTAGGAGGGTTCCCCTTTCTCCACATCCTCACCAGCATCTGTCATTTCCTGACTTGTTCATTTTAGCCATTCTGAATGGTGTGAGGGAGTATCTCATTGTGGTTTTGATTTGTATTTCCCTGATGCCCAGTGATGTGGAGCACTTTTTCATGTGTCTGTTGGCCATCTGGATGTCTTCTTTGCAGAAATGTCTGTTCAGGTCTTCTGCCCATTTCTTGATTGGATTATTTGTTCTTTGGGTGTTGAGTTTGCTAAGCTCTTTATAGATTTTGGATACTAGCCCTTTATCTGATATGTCATTTGCAATCTGTGTTTTTTAAAGGAACATTTATTCTATTGACATTTAGTGTGATTACCCATATATTCAGACTTTAACTTACCATCTTAATACTTTCTATTCATTTACCTATTATATTCTTTCTTTTTTTTTCTTTCTTGCCTTCACTAAGATTACTAAAAATGTTTTATTATCACATATCCTTCATATCCCCATCTATTAGCATGCAAGTCACAATCACTTTTGTAAGTATTCCTGCAGTTATTCCAGTGACTCCAATATGCATCCTGGATTTATCTAAATAAAACATTATGCACTTCCTGGACAATGCAAAGTTCTTATTCTTATCTACATTGTTATTGTGTATTTTAAATATGGGTGTATGCATAATTTTATTTTTTTTTAAAGATTTTATTTATTTATTTATTTGACAGACAGAGATCACAAGTAGGCAGAGAGGCAGGCAGAGAGAGAGGAGGAAGCAGGCTCCCTGCTGAGCAGAGAGCCCGATGCGGGGCTCGATCCCAGAACCCTGAGATCATGACCTGAGCCGAAGGCAGAGGCATTAACCCACTGAGCCACCCAGGCGCCCATGGGTGTATGCATAATTTTAATTATGCATGATTTTCCTTTTATTTGAAGAATGTTTTTGCACATTTCTTCTTGTGTGAGTGCTACACTCTCTCAGATTTTGTGAAAATGTTTTTATTTTGCCTTCCTTACTATGAGATATTTTCAATGGGTATAGTAGTCTTGGTTGGCAGATTGATATTTTTTCAGCCCTTAGATGCTCTCAGTTCTTTGTCTCTAGCTTTATTGTCTCTGTTGATAAGTTGGCCGTCTGTCTTATTTTTGCTCTTTTGAAGGTTACAGGGCCCTCATCCAGCAGCCCTTAAAATTTCATCTTTTACTTGATTTTGAGCAATACTGCTATAAAGTATCTGAGTTATTTTCCTTGATATCTATCCTGTTTAGGTTTGTAGAGCTTCTTGACTCCATGGTCTGATGTCTTTCATAAATTTGAAATATCCATCATTTTCTCTACAAATATTATACTCTTTGTTTGAACTAGGGCTCCAATTTTGTATCAGTTAGTTCTCACAAAGTTTCACTTATGTCTCTTACTTCCAATTTTTTTCATCCTTGCTTCCTCTCATTTCATTCTGAGTGTTTTCTTCTGAGCAATCTTCTGATTTACTATTTCTCTCTTTATTATCAAATGTATTGCTTAACTCCTTCCACAGAGTTCTTAATTTTATTTGTTAAATTTTCCAATTTTAGAATTTTCATTTAGTTTTGATATAGTTTTCTGCTTTCTATTGGTATTCTTAACTATGTCTCTTAGCCTTCCAAGTATAATGAATGTGGCAATTTAAAAGTCAACTGTGGATCTGTTCTTTCTCTTGCTTTTGTTGGTTTTTATTCATGTGGTCTTGTCTCCTTGTATTTCTCTTTGGTTTTTATTGCATTCAAGACATAGTTCTTATAAAAATATTTATTAAATGAATGTGAGGCCCAAGATGAGCCTACCGTCCTCCAGAGAGAACCTGTTTGCTATTTCCAGGAACTTTGAGACATTAGTGCTCCAGGATCACCTAAATCCAATCCGAGAAACTGAAACATTTCCAAGTTGAGTCCCTAATATCTGAGATGGCCTAATTCTGATTCATCCATACTCCATTCAGTGTCCCACCCAAAGTTAAGGATATTCACTGGGATCCCCTCCTAATTTTCCTTGAGAGACAAAGTGCTGTAGCCCTAAAACTTTTTAACCTCTGTCTCCAAAACTGACACACTTCCCTGGAGGAAAAAGTAACCCCAGATACTGAGATCATCTCCCTGGGCTGCTATACTTCACTGGGTAGTAACATGGTGACTTTTTGCTATCTTGTCAGCAATCTGGTGTCTTTAAGAAGATTTTTAAAAATAATATGTCCAGATTTTCTAGCTGTTTTAAGTAGAATCATTGATCATTGATAACTAGTCTGTTATTATGTCAAATTTATTCTTTCTAAAAAGTGTATTTTCTGACATTGAAGGGATTTCTCAATGGGTGGGCAAACAGATCCATTTGCTTCACTTACCTTCTTGATTTTTATGATTTATGATTATCTCTGTATCAACACTTAGTACTAGCACACAATTGGTACCAATGAATGCATGCTCCATGACTAACAAGCCTAAACAATGCCCAACACAAAAATATTAAATATTTTTCCTTTGTGAAAGTCATTTTATATCCTAATTTCTTGCTTATTCATCATAATCTCCTCACCATTAAAGATGGCATTTGGCGAACTAGGGAATCTCCAAGTGAATGTCCATGTTCCCTTCAAGTTTCCTTGAGCATATATTTATGAGGATGCAAGGTAAGTGTACAATAATTAAAGTAGAGAGTTTTGTTTTGTTTTGTTTTGTTTTGTTTTTGCCTCTTCTCTCCCTTTGCTGACCATGTCTCAAGAGAAAGTTTAGGGATCACCTGCAGGCATTCCCAGATTTGAGTTTATGGAAGATGTAATTATAGTTTTTAGAAGGGAAAATCTCTCACCGAAAACATTGAACTGATTAAAGCAGCAACTAGAAAACATTCCTTAAACAAGAAATTTCCTTTCCCAAGCTAGGGGTTGATTAATGCCCCTACACTCAGTGGGTTTATACGGCTTTGGTATGCAGAGCTGAAGAGTGAGAGGGGAAAGCCCCCAGCACTGCTCATTTGCTCTAGGTTCACTGAAGGAAACAGTATAAACTATTGCATTTATGCCAGTTCTACTTATCTGAGCATTTAATCACCAAGGGCCTCTTGATTTTGTTGAACTATTTCCTATATGTGTGCTTATTTCCCCAACTAGATAGTAAGCTCCAGGACACAGGTATCAAGACTTGCATTGCTTTTGCATCTCTTCCCAATACCTAGCACTATGGTGGTGACTATCAATCAATATGTCCTTCCAACTAAAGTGCATCTACTGATCTAGTTGCCATGTGTACGTCAATGACTCCAATCTTTCACTCTTTTTCATTAATTATTTCAATGACATTTACTATGTCAAACATTGGTGATAGAATGATGAATAATGTTTGAGGAGCTCTTAGCTGAGAGGTAACAAGTTCTAAATTTCCTTGTGTGTGTACTTCCATTAAGAGAAAGAATATATTTGAGCATGTATTTTTAACATGTGAGTTTTTATTCATATATTATATAAGTTATAAATTTAAATAATATTTACTTCTTATTAAAAATGCAAAGCCCTCAGGGAGCCTGGGTGGCTCAGTGGGTTAAAACCTCTCCCTTCAGCTCAGGACATGATCCCAGGGTCCTGGGATAGAGCCCTACATTGGGGTCTCTGCTCAGTAGAAAGCCTGCTTCCCTTCTTCTCTCTGCCTGCCTCTCTGCCTACTTGTGGTCTCTGTCTGTCAAACAAATAAATAAAATATTTTTAAATAAATAAATAAATAAATAAAAATGCAAAGCCCTCAATCTGACCAAAATAAAATTATCAATAATAATAATATATTTTTAGTTTGAGAGATGTGGTTGAATATGCTTTCTTATTTTTAAAATGTTGGTTTTATTTTGCATTAAGGATCTAAGGGCTGATTTTTAAGTTCAATTTTAATACCATGCTTTAATGATCCTCACGACTAACCAAGACATCTCCCTAAGATTCACCCTTCCAATTAAAGGACTACAGTGTTAGCTGCATTATGATACTCATTTTCAACTCTTCCTCTAATTTTACAAGGAATTTTGATAAATTTAACTAAACTCCATCTCCTCTTATCTCAGTCAGTGGTTCTTGCAAACTAACCAGATGTTCTGTGTTTTTCTATTTGCTGGGGGTAGTGAGGTGGATTTAAAATCCAATGAACCTCTTTATTTTGAAGATTTTAAAACAAATTAAGAAATATTGGTTTTAAATAAAAAAAAATAAGAAATATTGGTTTTATGCTTAAGCAAACAGATAAGAAGCTTTAAAAAAAAAAAAAAAGTAGGTGTCACACATGATATCCAGTGACAAAAAGTCTTGTGTTGGTGGCAATATTCTAACACCCATCTTCAAAATGTGCACCCTTCTCCAAAAGCATGAGTTCTTTTGAAAAAAAAGGGGGTTGTTTTCTCAATTATTATTAAATTTTCACCTTCATAACCAAGGGATAGATTGAACATGTTTCGTTTCTGGTTTATAGGACTGGGTGAGTAACATGCCATTGACAGGCACTTTATCATGGGAACATGAGTCAACACAGCCCACTTGTTTTTCATAAAGGAAAAATGCACAATTCTTCTTTACCTTTGTTTGCTCATGATTTGTCATGAGATGACCAGTGAACATTGGGGTCACCATCACATTATGAAATATTGGAAATATTCTCATTTTAATTTAATACATTCCATAAAGACATTTACCTGGGCACATATTAGTAGCAAAATGTCCCAGGATGCCAGAAGTTAACAAATGACCACTCTCTTTTTGCAACTCTCATTCTCTGGATATGAAAATATAAATAGCAATTCTGATTTCTTCTCTGGTCCCTAAGGAATTATGCCATACATTGCTTGGAGCACATACTTGGGGAAACTTTAGTCTACTTGTTCGAAGCAATTTGTATTTCTATAACAATCTACAAAGCATTATGAAATTTGATCTTCAGAATACACCATGAAGAAAGTAGAAGTATTATCACTTTTATTTTGTAGATGAGGACAACTCTGAAGTCTCATGAATAAATAGCCCATTATCATTTGAAGTTGGAACTGAAGCCTGTGGCTTTTGCCTCCAAATCCCATACTTTTCACTATGACATTTTGCATCCAGTCCACACTTAATCAAATATATGCTGGAGTGAGTATAAGCCAGAGAAACAAGAAGGTCAAAATATTCAACTTTGGAGTAGGAAGGGTGGGGAATGCTTTCAATAAGCTTTCTTCAAAAATGCAATTCGATCAAGCTCCTTGAAATGAAGATAATATATACCCAGCTGGTACTAACCTTCTATTTTGGAGACTTTTTAAAGTGCTGAACATTATTATTTTCCTTCTAAGGAAATAATTTGGAAGAAAGAAAAAAGCTTTATAAAGTGTTCATTATGGTGCTATATATCATTGGGAAAATGGTATGCATTGAAACCTTCAACAGTAGGAAAATGATGAAGAAATACATTTACTTGATTCAGCCATTACAATTATTTTAAAAATGACTATTGCATAGGGACAGGAAAAGTAACTATGCTTTCATATTTTTATTGATGCCAGGAGTTCTCAAATGTAAATGTGTATCAGAATCACCTGTGAAATGCTTAAACATACTCTTTCCCAGGCCTCATCCTGGACCTACTGAATCCAAATCTCTATAGTTGGTCCTGTGGTTGGAATCTGTATTTCAAAAGGTGCACTGGTGTTTCTGCTGCACAATCCAGATGGAGAGCATCACTGATCAATACTAGGCTTGCACAATCTAAAAACTAACTGTGATGAAAGATAAGATTGAAAGAAGATATGAAAAAATAAAACCATTCACTGGACTAACTAAAAAAAATCATTCATTTTATTTTTACTTAGCCAATATATATTGTATAATAATAAATGTAATTAATTAACATGGGCGCATGGGATAAAATCTCTTTCTTTACATGTATTATAAAGAAATCTGTCTTCTCAACTATCATATGATCTCCCTGATATGAGAAAGTGGATATGCAATGTGGGGGGTTTGGAGGGTAGGAAAAGAATAAATGAAACAAGATGGGATTGGGAGGGAGACAAACCATAAGAGACTCTTAATCTCACAAAACAAACTGAGAGTTGCTGGGGGGAGGGGGGACGGGAGAGGGCGGTGGGATTATGGACATTGGGGAGGGTATGTGCTATGATGAGCGCTGTGGAGTGTGTAAACCTGGCGATTCACAGACCTGTACATCTGGGGCTAATAATACATTATATGTTTATAAAAAAATTAAAAAATTAATTTAAAAAAAGAAATCTGTCTTCTCCCCTTAAGTCTCAACCCTTATGTATTTGGCTTTCATCATAAATCTGAGAAAAATCTATAATCTACAGCCTCTGTTTAAAGAGTTGTATTCGGGCAAGGTTTGGCCATTATGAATACCACAATCCTTTGCCCTGTAGCAGCAGCAAGAGAAGGGCCACCGGGCGTTGTTTTGCTAAGAGTCTTAGTATCAAGTTTTGTTGCTGGTATAATCAGGAAGGAAGAAAGAAGACTGCAACCACATTACTGTGAGTCTAACTGTACACTGGAGATCATGGGGCACACCTCCTGCTGGCCTTAGCGGGAGATGGCACAAATACCAATGAAGAAATGCTTTTTAATGGCTGGAAGAATCTTGGGGTTGTCATAAAGAAAACAACCTGTAAACAACCAACTATATGGAAGCCAATCATCCCAAACTCTTGCAGTTGCTCATGAAAAACCAGTATCATGTACCAAAGACATACTGTGACATTTGCTTTTAGTTACAGTTTTGAATGGTACAACCCAGCAGTATTGCTCCTGGTGGTAAAGCTAGTACCTTAGGCCACTTTTATATTAATGTTAACATTCCCCTTCACTGCCTTCCAGTATGCTGCCGACATTGCAGATGCTCCCAAATGCTTGATTTTCTGAATAATTATCTCTTCATTTATACATAATGTTGAACGTTTATTTTTATAATTCCAGTGTAATTTATGTACTGTTTGTTGTATTTGCTTCAGGTGTGCGGTATAGTGATTCAACAATTCAATGCATTACTCAATGCCCATCACATTGAGTACACTTTTAATTCCCTTCACCTATTTCACCCACTCCCCACCCCACCCCAAAATACCTCTTTATTTTGGTGTGACTTGATGACCAATCTCTGGCTAAAAGAGGAAGGAACTAGTAGATTGAACTCCAACCAACCAATCTCTCCATTAGTGCCCATTGCCAAGTCCCTGGAAGTTCTATAAGTTCCTATCCTTTCCAAGACCTATTATCTCTGAATTTTTTCTTTAATTTTGTAATCTACCCCACATTTTCATGAGCTAAATGTTGCACTTTGTTTCCATCCACCCTCCTTCTGGTTGGGAAGATTGGAATGCTAAAACTACACATGCTGGACTCCTTTGCAGGTAGGGTTCTGCATGCAAATTAGTTCCACCAATGAGATGCACCCAGTGAGTGTCAGGGAGCAAACTGTCCTTTCCTCTCCAGACTGTTCCTTCTGATCAGCAGGGCTGTGGAGACATGAGTCCTCTCTGCAGCAGCACTCCATAACCATTCTCTAGCCCCCTGCATATTCAGCAACAGTGCAGCAGTGGCTGGATTGGGGTAGCAGTGATGGGCTCTTGATTCTAGCTTAGCTTCCACAGTGACCTCAAAGGGAATAACTCCCCTTGGGTTGGTTTGTATTGTTCAGCAGTTATTCTTGGAATTTCAGCCAAGAATCCTCTCCCTCAGCCCTTCCAACAATTTTTTAGTTCCTAACTCTCCATACTGTGTCCCTTTCTGATTAAAATACCTGCAAAAAAATTTCTGTAGCAAATCTAGTTCATACACTTCCAAAAAATTCCATTTTTGCTTATACTTGCCAAAGTCAGTTTCTGTTGCTTCCAGTTAAAGAACTTCCCTTACAGTACGGTGACTAACATAACATAATATTTTTTAAATTATATTTAAAAAAGAACTTTCCTTACAGGTGTCTGGGGTGACATTTGCAGGAGCTGAACTGCTATAATGGAAAGAATTCAATACCTGCTTAAGAGTTAAGAGGTCAAATTTTGACCATTTAGTAGCATATGACCATAGACATATCACTCACATTTCTTGGCCTCAGTTTATTTATCTGTAAAGTGAGCATAATAACACTCACTTCATGGGATATTTATAGGGACTAAATTTGGTAAAGTAAAAATGTGCTCACTATCTAATAGGTATCCAACAATTGTTGCTTGGGTCTGCTTTGTCTTAGGGAACCTAACCAGCAATTATCTGGAAATATTGTGTTGTTTTTAATAAAAAGATACTCGGTCATGAGGAAAAAAAGCAGTGTCTTAAGGTTATCAGTGGTCCCTTCATCCATATAGTTTTTATTTTTATATGTATTTTTAAATTGCCTGACTATCCATTTTTAATTTCCTGGCAGTGACAAAATGAAAAGTTGGACAACACCTGGAACTTTGATGATGTTCTCAAGCCACGGAATTAACTAACCCTAGAGCTCTGTTGTTTAACTTACATTTTGCTTGGTTTCCCATAACTTGAAACTGGATGCTGACAGATAACTCTTAGGTTAGGCTTTCTGGGAAAGAGGCTCTAAGGTGGTGGTTGATTAGGTAGTACCCCCAGAATTAACACCCATGAGAAGGTAGTGACAATAGGCAGAGCAGGAGAAGGAGGCTGAAGTGCAATATCATTACAAAAGCTTGAAATGGATCTCAGCCAACCCCACAGAGAACTCTTAAGTCGGGATGGACCATTAGAGTTACTCCAAGTGTAGGCAAGGTGGCAGAGCCTTTATATTCCCACTTTAAGACCCTTACCTTGACCAGTCATTGGATGTGAGTTGATCAGGCAGCTCTATTCAGCTGAGAGCAACTCTTGAGGAGGAACTTAGCTGTGTGCCATGAGCAGTCAACATTGGCAGCCACTGGGGGAATGAATGTATATTGGTCCTAAAGGCAGATGGAGTGGTACCCACCATATACACTCAACTCCATGCAAACAGGTGGACCCTCACAACAGTGGTACATGATAGTTATATCTGCTTATTATAACCCCAGACCATCAATATGTTGAATCAGGAAATGACACTGACAGTTTGGTTCTTAGAATCTTTGAGCTATAAGGCATGTAAGAGATTTTGGAGTCCACCCTCCTTGTTTTTACAAATAAGGGAACTAAGGCCCATGGTGCAATCAACTCATTTCCCAATATCACAGAGCCATTCTGTGGCTCTGGTAGTACCAGATTCAGAAGTTTACTCTTGACTCATTATTCATTGCATGACTTCAGCCCTGCATTTACTTGGCAGATATCTCTGGCTAGCAGGATATTATGCAAAAGTCATATAATCTATATTTATGATGCTTTAAATAATTCTGAAAAGTACCCTCAAGTTGTCAAGATTCTTGCATATACATTTTCCATTAGCATAATTGATTAAGCTATAAGTGTCTCTATAAAATTAAGCACACTCTTTTGTTACCCAAGTATATTTAAACCCCTGACAACAGATAGATCAGAAATTTATGCAACCCAATATTTATTCAATTCCAAGAAAGATAACTAATTCTAATAAGGGCTTCATCTATGTAATCAGTTTATGTTCCTTAGTACATTATAATTTCAGTTTTGTAGCTTCTTCACATTCATTTAATCTTCTTAGAAACTGACAGGAGCAGGGAGCAAATTATTAGCTCCAATTTAGAGATGAAACTACATATGAAGAGAAATGAAATGACCCACCAAAAGACATCCAGTAAATGCATCCAGTAAATGGCAAGGTCAGGGCAGAATATGGGTCATCTGTCTCACAACCCAGTGTAGCAAACACACCCTAAGGCAACCCCCAATAGATCATGCCCTTATACAATCCCTGCCCCCTCCAGTTCTGGTAGAAATGGTGATTTGCTTAGAATATAGCACAGGTGATGAGATGTCACCTCCCTGGTTATGGCTAAGATGACTGGCTATCACTCCTGTGGTTACATTTTGTTATATAATACTTTGTAACTGGAGAGAAGCATTCCTCCTGGTCTTGAAGAAACAAACTGCCATGTTGTAAACCACTTATCTGGAGGTCCACGCAGCAGGGAACTGCAGGAAGCCTCTGGGACCTGGGGGTGGCCTCTGGCCAACAGCCACCAAAAAAACAGGGCCCTCTGAATTCTGCCAACAACCTGAATGAGTTTGGAAGCAATCCTTCCCCATCTGAGCCCCCAGACAAGAGCACAACCCAGCTGCCAGCCACACTGCAGCCTTGTAAGGGCCTGAGCAGACTGTCTCTAGGCTCCCGTTTATACATGAAACAAGCCCAGACTCCTTACCCACAGAAACTGTGAGATACTAAATGTGTCTTGTTTGAAGCTGTTAAGTTTGTGGTAACTTGTTATATAACAATAGAAAACGATCACAACAGTGTGGTATTGGCATAAACATAGACACATAGATCAATAGAATAGAATAAAGAGCCTAGAAAAAAAAAACCCTACATGTATGTGGTCAATTAATTTATGACAAAGGAGCCAAGAATATACAATGGAGAAAGTTTCTTCAAAAAAAAGTGTTAAGAAAACTAGACAACCACATGCAAAAGAATGAAACTAGATCACTCTCTTATGCCATATGGAGAATTTAACTCAAATTGATTATAGATTTGAGCATAAGACCTGAAGCACAAAACTCCTAAAAGAAAACACAAGTAGTTAAACTCCTAATATCGGTCTCAATGGTAGTTTTTTGACTCTAACACCAAAAGCAAAAATAAACAAGTAGAACTACATCAAACTAATGTTTAATGTGTGGCAACTAATGCACAGCAAAGGAACTATTGAGATTTTTGTTTGTTGATATTTTTACTTTCAAAGTTTGTGACACAAATGTCCTTTGCTTATGAGTTTCATTGCTCCCTACTCTGTGGATGTATAATCCATCCATGAGTAAAAACTGTTGTGAATTCCATATTTGTATGATCTCAGTGATCTTCCAGTTCACACCAACAGTCCCGAGAAGTCACTGATCCTGAATCTGGAGACAGATCCTCAAAGCTTGATTATGAAATCCACCATTAGCTGTAATAACTGCAGGATATTACAGGATAACCCCCTTTTACTTTATTTTAAAGCTACCTAGTACGGTGAAAACTTGCAGGTATCAAGTTTTAATATCAGTAATTTCTTGAGGGAGGCTCACTTTCTTTTGGCAATGGTTTGTGTCACTTGTGGTTTATTGTCCCCTGGTCTCTGAGTTTGTAGCAGAGAGCCAACTTGCTAGAGTGTTTAACAGAATTTCATAGGACACAATCCATCCATCTGTGAGGGACTTCTGGATCCAGAATTCCTTCATGTACATAGTCTTCCCACTGGAGTGCCTGGGTTGGCGTGGAGCCTGGTGTCCTGGCAGCTCACACTTAGGATAAGAAGGAATTGGAATAGAAAATGTGTCTTGGATGAAGACGGTGATATGTCCTCCAGGGGTTGGAGCCATCACAGACTGTCCCTTGATGGTGTCATCTGGTCTGCAGCCCCACAATCCTTTGAACTGTAGCCCCCATATTCATCATGACAATTGGAAGGGCTTCAGGTCACTTGAGGCTTGCTTTTTTTGTTGCAGTTGGCTTGATCCACTAATAGAGATGTGGAATGGAGCAGGCTGCCTATATTCTTCTTTGCAGCCCTATTTATGAAGGTTGATATCACTTCTTCCATAACTTCAAGAGGAAAGCAATCGGTTAGCCCACATTCTGGAGGAGGGGAGGTCATTACCAGATTCTTTTACTGACAAAATTCTGAAGCTCTCATCCTAGTTGATAAGCTCTCCAACATATACATGTGTTTCTTCCTCTAACCCTAGATTTTAGAAATCAGTGATTGCTTTGTTCTGAATGTGTGTGTGCCCCAAATTCATATGTTGGAATCCTAATTTCCAATGTGATGGAATGGGGGGGGGCATTTGGGAGGTGTCTGAGTCATGAGGGTGGACCCTGATGAGTGAGATTAATGGCTTTATTAAAGACCCCAAGGGAGATCCCTTGCCCCTTCCTACCCTAAGAGAGACAACGAGAAGTCTGACCTGGAAAAGAGCCCTCATCTGACCATGCTGGTGCCCTGGTTGGACTTTCAGTCTTCAGAAGAGTGAGCCATAAATTTCTGTTGTTTAAAAGTTTCCCAGTCTGTGGTTCTTTGCTACAGCAGCCCAAATAGACTAAGACAATGATAGCCTAGGAAATGTAATTTTATAACTTGAAGATCTGGTGGTATGGTTCATTCTGCTATGTGCTTAGGACGATACAATTCCCAGGAGAGACTTGATATTATGTCCAATCGAGTTTTTAGATTTTCTGTGGCTTTGTCTAACTTGCAGTCACAATGCATAGAATCCTTCTGCTATTCCCCTTACGTCAAAAAACGCTGTCAAAGGGATGAGTTACGTGCCCAGACACATTACAATCAAACCTCCAAAACAAAGAAAATTCTTGAAAACAGTCAGAGAAAAATGACACATTGCTTACATGACTGTTTTTCCCCTTGTAAGTTCTTTAAAATATGTATGATAGCTAAAAGCAAAAACGACGGCACTGTCTGGTGGAATTTTCAGTGTGTGTACATGGAATGCATAGGACAAGCACAACACAGGAGAGAAGGGTAGAGGGCCTACAAGATGGATAGATGTCTATATTCCACTAGAAAGAGTAGAATATAAAATTCTAAGTAGACCATGAAAAGTTAAGTCTGTATATTATAATCTTTTGAGTAGCCGCTGAGAAAAAACACACGAGCGGCATTATTGCCTTTGTCTGTTCAGGCTGCCATAACAAAACACCATAGACTGGATGGCTTAAACAACTAGAGTTTATTCCTCATAGTTCTGGAGGCTGGAAGTTGGAGGTAAGAATGCCAGCAGGGGGAGGTCTGGCAAGAGCTCTTTCCGTGGGCTGTAGACAGTCGCCTCCTTGCTATGTCCTCAGGCAGCCTCTCCTCAGTGTATGCAGGCGGAGAGAGGGAGGGGGGAAGCCAGCTCTCTGGTGTCTCCCCTCCTAAGGGCATGAATCTCATCACAGGCACTCCACCCTCATGACCTCATTCAAACCTAATGACCTCCCTAAGGCCCCACCTCCAGATACCACCCCAATGGGGCTTAGATCATCAACATATGAATTTGGGGCAACATACTTCTGTCCATTGCAGATAAAGTAAAAAACTCCATAGATAAATTGAAATGGAAGACTGAAGAATGTGCACAAAATTCAAAAGAAGGCAGGAAATAGAAAAACAGAGGAAGAAAAGCAAAGACAACAAATGATAATGTGGTAGAACTAAAGCCAAACATCAAAAATTACATTCAATGAAGCTATGACCCCTTTTGGGTGATAAGGAAGCATTGGCTCAGAGATGCCAGCAGTAATTTGACCAAGGGTGCATAGATAAAAGATGCAGAGGCCAAGTTCCAGCTCACCTCTTCCCAGGCCCCCAAACTCACCCTCTTCTACCACTCTAAGCTTCAAAAATCTCCACACACCCTCTAGGTAGCCATGAATCACAGGCCTACAGGGCATGGAAGATACTGGTGCTGGCAGTCAGAAGACAGAAGTCAGGACTCGAGTTGGCAACAGGCTTGCTGCTCCACATAGCCAAATTCCCTGGGCTTCTGCAACACAGCTCGCCTCCCAGTTTTTAACTGGGAAGAGCAACAGCAACACCCACACCCCTAAAGTCCAGGCTGTGGAAGGAGGAGGAAGGGACCAGCCCAAGGAGCACACTGCAGATAAAGCAGCCCCCAAAGTCTCAGGCCAGAGCTGAAATGCCATGACTAGCAGTTGAGGCCCCTGGCAGTTCTAATGCTTGTTACCAACATGTGTCTATAAGGTCTCAGCACAGTTTTATAGATGTGGTCTTTTCCAAGTACAAAGCTCTTTTCAATGCCCTCACCCCACTCCCTGCAATTCCAAATGCTGCCCTGGGCTGTCTTTTCATCCCTTCAGGTTGGCAGGCAAAAAGATCCCAAGCTCCTGGACAAGAGTCTCTCCAAAGTGCTGTGCTGAGCTTTGCCCAAAGAAAAGAGTTTCCAGGAGAAGGTCCCAACCTTTGAAGGACTCCCTCTCAACACTCTCCTTGGCATAGTCCAGCCAGAACTAGTCATCAGATGTCTACCACCAGAAAACCAGGGGAAGAACCTTCCCAGCAATGGCTTCTACTCCCCTACATCCCCAGAGAGCAGCTTCCTGCCAATCCATCTCAGAGACACTGTAAGAAAACCACAAGCATTCTTTTACTATGATAGCAATAACAATACAGCTTCCATCTGTCAAGCATCTAATTGCTAAGCAGGTAGCTTTTATCATCCTTCCTGTACCACTAATAACGGCTAACACTTTCAAAGTGCTTATTTTGTGCCAGGCCCTCTACCAAGTCTTTCTAATGGGTGTTTGCATTCTCTCCTCACATCAAACCTGTGAGTGGGCATTATTATTCCCATTTCCCACTGAAGAATTGGAAGCTCAAAGAGAATCATCAGTCCAACTAAGAAGGGGAGCTTCTGAGACTGAAAACTAGTTCTGTTTCACTCCAAAGATCAGGCTTCTTCTCCCACTGGCCTCATTCTCAAGGTATAAATCTAAAAGAGCAATAATATGTTGTAATGTTTAATATCAGTAAATAACATTGTTTCCAAGATCCTCCAATAAAGTCAGGTCATAAGGAGGACTAAACCACTATGAAGAAATTCTACCTTCTAGTAATGTTGATATCCTAGTTGAATTACAGGACCTGCTGTCTGCATTGGCCACAGTTTTCACTTATCCGCTCCAGTAGTGAGCATCTATTGTATTAGGCACTGGTATATAGTGCAATGAGTAAGACAAGTACCCCACCTTTGCCACAGTTTGCAATCTACTGGGAGAAACAGACAAAGGATAAATTATAGTATAGGATGATAATTCATAAGATAAAGGAAGCACATGGAGATACACCTGACACAGCCCTGGAGGGTGTGGGAGGGAGGACTTCCCAGAATGAGCAACGCCTAAGTCAAGAGCTAAGTTTGGCTGAAAAAGGCAGACAAATGTCTGAGAAGGGTATTCTTAGCAAGGAAGAAAGCACATGGGAGAAAGGCCCAAAGGCAAGAGAGAATGTGGTACCTTCAAGAAACAGAAAGAAGTTCCTGGAGAATAGGGTTTGGCAAGTAGAGCAGTGAGAAATGAGAAGAAACAGGGCCAGATTGTGCAGGGTCCTGAGGAAGGATTTTGGACTCCATCCCAGGACCAAAGGGGAGCCATGGAATTCACTTGGTCAGGAACATGGCATGATCAGATTTTCATCTGAGACCTCTCTGAGTGCAATATGGAGAAGATCATAAGGGATCAGGACCAGAGCAGACAGAGCAGCTGGGGGGCAGTTGCCATCATTCAGCTATGACATTGTATTGGCCTTATAAGAGCAATGTACTGGGGACTGAGAGAATGAACAGAATTGGATCAAGAGATGCAAAGAAAAAAAAAAGCTAGACAGACCTAGAGACCCAGAAGATGTAGGAGAGAGAAGATAAGGATCAGAGCTAAAGACCAGGTTCTCCCCAAGAAGTTGAATAGGTGCTTGCCCATTCTACTCATGGAAACAGTGGAGGAGAGAGCTGGGCTGGGGAGCAAGTAGATCGGCCCCACTCCTGCTGGTTTAAGACATTGGAGGGACACCCGGCTGGCTCAGTCAGTAGAGCATGCAACTCTTGATCTCAGGGTTGTGAGTTCAAGCCCCACGTTCGATGCAAAGATTACTTAAAAATGAAATCTTAAAAAAAAAAGAAGAAAAATTATTCATTGGATATATGGTGACAAAAGGACCATTGAATATAGAACAGGATCCAGAAGAACAGTCTTCCATCCCCCCATGTCAAGGAACCAAGAGTATAAGAAACAAAATTAATGACCAGAGTATTTACTCATGTGCCCTTAACAGAAGCACCATGGGGCACTGAGAAGAACAGGAACCCTGCCACCTTGCTGACTTGGGGGTTACATTCCAGCTCTGCCACTACCCAGGTGTATGGTTGTGGTCTCATCACACCACCTCCATGAATGCAGAGCAACTGATCTCCATGTGTCAAATGAGCTTAACAATAACTGACCTCAAAGGATTGAAAAAATTCTAAAAGATTATGCACATAAATTATCTAGCACATAGTAGGAGGTCAGTAAATGGGAAACTGTGACTAACAAGGAACTATTTCATAGGCACCTGCAGTCGTTTGAGCAGCCAGCTCTTGATTTTGGATCCAGTCATGATATCAGGGTCCTGGGATTGAGACCCATGCTGGGCTCCATACTCAGCGGGAAGTCTACTTCAGGATTTTCTCTCGGTCTCCCCCTCCCCACACTCTCTTTGTCTCAAATAAATAAACAAATCTTTAAAAAAAATTAAAAAAGAAAGGAAGGAAGGAAGGAAGAGA
This sequence comes from Taxidea taxus jeffersonii, assembly GCA_003697995.1. NCBI lineage: Eukaryota > Metazoa > Chordata > Mammalia > Carnivora > Mustelidae > Taxidea > Taxidea taxus. Next base: position 87,710 of record ML112111.1, read on the forward strand.
ATATTTTTTTTTTACTCTCCTTGAGAGGAAGCTCAATACTTCTAGCCATCATGCCCCAACTCCTACCCTCCCCAGACCTAAGCAACAATTAATCTATTTTCTCTCTCTATGGATGCTTTTCCCATTCTGGGTATTTCCTATAAATGCAATCATACTACATGTGATCTTTTGTGACTGGCTTCTTTCAGCTAGTGTGTTTTCAATGTTCAACCATGTTTTAGCATGCTCCCAGTGTCATTCCTTTCTCTGCTGAATGATACTCTCTTGTACAGATAGATACATGGCATTTTTTCCCTTCACCAGATGGGCACCATCACCTCCTGCCTGAATTGCTGTCCCGCTTCCTGATTGGTCTCCCTGTATCCAGTCTGGCCTACCACACGTAACATGACTCCACCACTTAAAATCCACTAAGGACTCCCAATTGCCTTAGGTATTAACCCAAACTCTCTACACAGCAAGAGAAGCCCTTTGTGATCTAGACCCTAATCACCTCCTCAACTTCATATCCAGTTTGGTCCCCATCGTCCTGAATTTCTAGTGGCTCCTCAAAGGCCCCATGCTCTCATATCCCTCTAAAACATTGCCGGAGTTTTTCCCTCTGGAATCTCATTGAGAAAAAGCATCTTTGTTTTTCTCATTAATGCATCCAAGGACCTAGAAGAGTGACTGGCACATAATAGTTGTTGAATAAACATGTGTGCCTGCAAATGTTTCCTCACAAGTGAGTAAGCAGCCTCTAAGATGGCTTGCATTAGGAGCCTGAATTCAGGTCTTCCTGTTCCCCTCCCCCTGAGTGTGACTTAGTGACTGCATGTAGTGACTCACTACTAAGTAATTGAACATGAATAAATGTGATGTCACCTCCAATATCAGGCTATACAATGACTATGGCTTCCATTAGCAACCTTCTCACTCTTTTTCCCTCTCTCCGATCTCTTACATTAGAAGAAAGAGGCTGCCATGTTTAACACCCTGTGAAGAAGACTACATGACATGGTGACACACTGAGGCCCTCAGTCCAACAACCTGAGGAAAGGAAACCAGCCAGCCACCACATAAAGGAGCTTGTAAGCCAACCCTTCACCCTAGTTATCTTGAACTGAGACCTCAGACCTGGCTGATAGCTTGACTACAACTTCATCAAAGACTCCGACCCAGAAACATCCTGCTAAGCCACTCCTGGATTTCAGAGACACAGAACCCATGGGATAATGTTTGTTTTAAGTTATGCAAAAGTAGGTGATGGTTTGGAGGTTTCTCAGCCCTTTAGGTAGCAAACAACACTAAAATTTAGAAATGGCTTTTAAGTAAAGACCAAATCCAGGGCATTTCCATGAAAACATGGTCTAAAGAGAAGGTCAAGTGTGTGAAGAATTCTTTTTTTTTTTTAAGATTTTATTTGTTTATTTGACAGACAGAGATCACAAGTAGGCAGAGAGGCAGGCAGAGAGACAGAGGGGGAAGCAGGCTTCCTGCTGAGCAGAGAGCCTGATGTGGGGTTCGATTCCAGGATGCTGGGATCATGACCTGAGCCGAAGGCAGAGGCTTCAACCCACTGAGCCACCCAGGAACCCTGTGAGCAATTCTTAAGATGACTACAGCCCCACCCACATGAGACACCTTGACCCAGAGATGCCCAGCATGCAGCTCCCAGATTCTTGCCCCATAGGCACTGTGAGATACTAAGTATTGTCTTAAGATACGAAGGACTAAGTTTGGGGATGATTTGTTACACAGCAGTGGGTCACTAATACATTGAGCTTCTGGACAGGATGTCACTTGGAACAAATAAAGTTTTCTGACAAAGAAAGCTAAAAAGCACCTTCGGGAAAGTCTGAGGCAACACAAGTAAACCTTCCTCCCACCAGTGTGTTCAAATACACTGACTCTCTTTAGGTAGTGGTTCCAGAAGAGAGAGAGTCGGTGAGACAGATCATTGTTCCAGCTGGACTCATGTGGTCTTTCTTCCTGAGGGATTAAGTGATGATTTTTCCTGGCCAGCTGGCCACTTATTTCCTGTCCTTGCCCCTCTCATGTTCTTTTCCAGATGAGATGGGAAGGATTCTCAGACTCTCTCATGCCCAGACAGTGAATTCAAAGTCTTTCTCCTCTACCTTTCTTCTTCTCTGACTCCCCCATCCCTACCAAACCAACGTTCATACCCAGTGAACCATCTTGGGCCATGTTCTTTAGATGGGGGTTTACCAGTTGCAAAGTCAAAGAAAATATCCTCTGGCCAGCCTTTTCTTCATGCCACCCTGGGGACTTGATCATGGGCACTCTGATTATGTGCACCTTTAAAGATCCTCACAAAGATGGGTAGAGCATCAGGGAAGGATAGAGAGTGTGAAGGTTCTCGCTTTAGAAAAGCCTTGATCTCACAGAACTTTTTCTACCACACCTTCCTCAACCCCCTTACCTGTCAAATGACTCCCCCTTTTTACCAACCTGGATCCACTCTGACTTCTGTTACTCATACCCCAACAGCCCCAAGTGACCCCCTAAGCCTGTGCCCTCCCTCTGCCTTCCACTGCAGCCCTGGCCAACCACTCTGGAAGGCAGGCCCCTTCCCACTGTCCCCCTGCACCTCCAAGAAGTAGGCAGCCTAAGCTAGCCAACAAGAGACAAAAGTAACTGAGATGCAACCAAATGTTCCCCAAATACCTGGGCTGTCTGTTGCAGCTGGAGACAGTCAGGACGTGGTCCTGAATGACTGCAGATATACCAGCCTCCTTGGGCTAAGACAGCCCAGCCCCAAACATGACTGGTCATTCCTCCAGGAGGCTGCTTTGTCCTCTTCCTCCCTCAGTCCGGGCCCTCAGAGGTGACAGCATTCACTCTGTCTTGGGGGACCATCACATGAGCCCACTGTCTCCAAAGGGATAGAAGCTGAGCCTGTCTCGGAGCTATTCCCCAGGCCTACAAGAAACAAAATTCCCTCATCCTGACCGCAAGGCCATTCTGTGTTCCTGCTGGCAGCGGAGGGGCCGAGGAGGGGCTGGGGGTGTAGAACAGACAGGTGTAGGCAAGGAAAGGCAGGTAGTTAAGAGGTGAGGTTCTTGGGGGCAGGGTGCATACGTAGAAGGCTTTTCTTCTCATTCCTCACGTACCCCAGATTTCTGGAGAGTAGATTTTAACATCACATTGGATGTTCAGATCTTGGCTGCATGACTTCCCCTGTCCAAGTCCAGTTTCCTTATCAGTGAAATGAAGAGGAGCTTCTCCCTTGCTGGGTTGTTACAGGACTAAATTTGAAATTGTACATAAAGGGCTTCATACAGCAGCAGGTGCAAAGTAACCTACCACACGTAACGGCTCTCCTTGGCCATTGCTGTTTGCTCTTTGTGAGTGGATGCCGGTGGAGATAATTACCATAATCATCCATATTGGGGGAGTGCCTTATAATTTCCAACCTATATCCCATCCATTTTCTCCCTTAGCTTTCCATCAGCCCCCTGAAGGAGATTTTGTTGCTAGTACTGTCCTCCCTATATAAAAGAGGAAACTGAGAAGAGAGAGAGAGAAATGAAGATAGGGAGGGGATAAGGAATCAAATCTCTGGTTGGTTCTGAAACACCCAGAAGCAGGTCCGGGAGAGTAAATCACACCCTCAAAGAATTCAGACTGTGTGTGCCAACATTCTGGTTTTGAATCCTTGGAGAAATAAGTAAAAAAGCACACGCAGAGAGAGGGAGAATAGATACAGGAGTCAAAGCTCTGGACTCATACTCACATGCCACTCATGCCCCCGACACATGTGATTTTCTCTGAAGATCAAATGAGACATAGAGGTGAAATAACATTCGAACCATAGCACGGTACCGAGTTTTATTATTACTGAAATGGGCATCTTGAAAGCTTTCCTTCTTGCAAACTCTCCAAACACAGATTTCTCTATTCTTATGCTTTCCATAGTATTCCATACCCCTGCCAAGCTGCTGAACCCATTGCATTTTTATTACCTATTTATAGGTTAGTTTTATTATCTTTTGCCATCCAAGCTCTCCTCAGGAGGCCACGTGCACCAGGAGGCCAGGCCTGTGCCTCTTCACCATAATGTCCAGGCTAGCCCAGGGACTGGCATATAGTAGGTATTCAATACATGCTCAGTGTGTATGGAATTGAATGTGCCTCTGTAGAGAGCAAGATGGAGTCGCTCATGTCAAGTAACCAGCCAAGGGTGGTGGGCTGCAAACAGGTATCACCAAAGCCAGCACAGACCGGCAGCCTTAAAGACTATTAATAAGTAAGGCCTCCGAAACTGGAAGAACCAGGAGCTGATAATCACTAGAACCAGAAGTCTAGAAGGACTATAGATGGATTAAACTCCTTTTAAAAGGGGGGACTTTGTCGCATACTGTCAGATTCTCCAGATGCTGACTCCCCCACGTCTTACTGCATAAGACAGGCAACTGTGGTGGAAAGTTCTGCCCAACTGCTCTCTGAGCATAAAAGAGACCCTTCAGTGGTTGATCTTAACATGCAGTGAGCACTGAGGGCTGACCCAGACCGGGCTAAGTCCAATTACCAATGGCAAGTTCACAGACTGACTCCGTGTTTGGTTGGTTCACTTCCTGACCTTGTTGCTTAATGTCTGATGTGTGACTTGTCTTTGTTTTGTGTGATGTGCATGAAGCCAAATTAAATGCGTGGTGAAATGTTATTGAATTTGGAATTCCAAGCCTGTCGTAACTGTGTGAGCTTTGCATTCTGAATGAATAAAGCTGACATTACAGAAAGACACAACTTGTGTACACACCTTCATAGTGTGCTTGCAACAGCCCCTAATTTTTCTAATCTAACCTCAGTCCAGAGAGAGGAGAGGCACTCCAAGAGAAATCCAAAAAGAAAAATTCTCTCTCTTGGTCCCTTCATCTCTTTTCCACTTCATTGGGTCAAGAAGCTTAGAACAAACTTTGAAACTACTGTTTAAAAGGATGCCCTGAACTTTGAGACCAAAAAGAAAATATGCCCCAGCGATCTAGGGCTAGAAGTGGGTGAAGTTTCAATTCGTGGAAACACCAGAAGCAAGAGATTGGAAAGCTGCCATGGGATCCAATCCACAAGGTCAGAGGGCAGAGTTCTGGTGCTGAAATTGGCCACAGGGCCATACCATGCTACAGACTTGTCATCACAAAGCCAGCTTAGCATGACTGCCAGGTGCTTAGCTAGCCAGCTAGCGGTCAGAGTAACTTCAACCAAGATGAAAATAAATCTGGAGGGGAGATTCTAGCCAGAAACTCTGGCCAAGTATTTTATCCAGCCAAAGTGACTATCCTACAGTGTGCTTTAAAAACACACTCAGGGCGCCTGGGTGGCTCAGTTGATTGAGCAACTGCCTTCGGCCCGGGTCATGGTCCCGGAGTCCTGGGATCAAGTCCCACATCAGGCTCCCAGCTCCATGGGGAGTCTGCTTCTCCCTCTGACCTCTGTCTCTCTCTCTCTCTCAAATAAATAAATAAAATCTTTTAAAAAAATAAAAACACACTCAAAGGCAAAACTGACTTTTTAATAATTGGTACTGGAACAAATGGGTGGGTAGCCATTTGGAAAAAAATAAAATTAGATCCATACCTCACACCATACACAAAAATAAACTCCAAATGGATCAGAGATCTAAATGGGAAGGGAGGAAGGAAGGAAAGAAGGAAGAGGAATAACAAAAAGAAAACACACAAGAACTAGAAAAAAAGATGGGTGAGTTCCATTATAATCCGGGAGTAGGAATATATTTTCTAATTATGACTCAAAATCTAAATGCAATTAAAAAAAAGATTGATCAATTTGATCACAGAAAAAATTTTTTAGCTTTTGTATGACAGAAACACTATTGATGAAGTTAAAATGCAACCAGCAAAAGTTGGAGAAAATATTTGCAAACTTTATCACAGATAAAGAATTGATTTCCCTAATATACACTCTTGAAAATGGGGAGAGACCAAAAGCGCAACAGAAAAATGGGCGAACTCAAATAGATAATTCACAAAGAAATACAGAAATGGCTGGTAAACATTTGAAAAGACATACAACCTCGCTCATGATTGAGAAAATGCAAATTAAAATTGTAATGAGATAATCCTGTCGCTCCTGTTGGAATGACAAAATGTAAAAGAACAATGACACAAACTTTTGGTGAGGTTGTGGGGTAAGTCACCCAGAAGGTGTGACCACCAGTTGACCCACGAGTTGAACCCGGATGAGCAGGGGGCTCCTGGCCCCCTCCCCCATTCTTGGGATGCGGGTTCTGCTTGCCTTTCTCTCGCCCAGAGGCAGCTCCAAGGACGCAGCCTTGAGATAGTGATGTGATGCTGAAAACACCTGCATGGTGTGTACATGACTGAGCACAGTGAGGGCCTCTTTATAAACTCTTAAGATTTGGCAGGCTGATGCTCAAGTCTGTTAGGTAAGTTCCCTTTGCTTATTCAAGCCGCCACCCACCATCTGGAGGGGTCTTCCTCTCTGTTCCATCTCTCCCTGCCCTGCTGTTGGAGGTTACAAACGAACAAGGCTGCAAGGAAACAGCTTGCACACACTGCTGGTGAGACGGCAAACCCTCACAGCCACGTGGAGGGCGTCTGGGCAACATTGACAAAAGTGCATCTGCAACTGACCAACTGCTGAACCCCACACCTGAGACTGATGAGGTACTGTCTGTTGGCTAAAAGAATTTAATTTAAAAAAAAATACATATGCATCCACCTTTTGACCCAGTAGGTCAGGTCTAGGGCTGTATACCCTGAAGATACACCGCCAACACTGCAGAAGTCCACCTGCACAAGTCGCTCCTTCCTGCTGTATCCGCAACAGCTGACCGCTGGGAACGACCGAACGCACAGCCTCCAAGCCCGGTTGAAACCATGGTACCCAGACACCGAAGAGTGCTCCGAGACCGTGACAGAACAATCAAATAAGAACAGAGTGATTTCCAGAAAATACAGTGAAGTGAAAGAAGGAAAGTGTAAAAGATGGCCGGCAGGCTTTCATGTAAGAAAGAAGGGGAAGTTTAATAAGAAACACACGTATCTTCTAATTTGAGCACAAAGAATCACTGGAAGGATAAATCAGCAGCTGTTGGTGTTAGTCACATGCAGGGGTGGGTGGGAAAAGCTGGAGAAAAGAGATGGTACTGAGCCTCCTCAGGATATCTCCTTTTGCGTCGTTTAAAAAAAAAAGGAGTTATTTGTTCATTTCGAAAGAGAGAAAGCGCAAGCATAGGGAGGAGGTCAGGGGAAGAGAACCGCAAACAGACTCCCCACTAAGCCTGGAGCCCAACGCGGGGCTCAGTCTCATGACCCTGAGATCATGACCCGAGTGGAAATCAAGAGTCAGATGCTCAACCAACTGAGCCACAGCCACGCAGGCGTCCCCCTTTTGTGTAGCTTCGACTCTTAAAACTGGGTTACGTTTCACATACTCAAGGAAAGAAATTCAACAAAGTAGGGGATAATACGTAAAATGAGATACAAGCAAAAATAAATGAACCTAAATATATTTCCGATGAACCACATAACTGAATTTAAGAAAGGCAAAAACAAAACAAGGCAAAACCTGGGGTAATTCCTGGACACAGCAGTTGGACTAAATGTCCTCAGGCTAAAGACAAAAAGAACTATCGACAAATACTGAACTTCAGGTGGTGGGTTTGGATTTTTGGTTTTGTTTTGTTTTCTAACATTTTGTTATTTAAATTCAATTACTTAACATATGATGTCTTATTGGTTTCAGCGGTACAGGCCTGTGACTCATCAGGCTTATGTAACACCCAGTGATCATTATGCCTCATGCCCTCCTTAGCGTCCTTCCCCGTTACCCCATCCCTCAACAGTGGCGTAGGCTGGCCATTCTCCAGTGATACAGTGTGTATTCTAGGATTAAGTAAGTGAGGCTGGGTTTGCTCATGGGCAGAAAAAGAGTTTAAAATATGGGACGGGAAGACTAGAATGGACCCACTGGGGCTGAAGTAGAACTGGAGGCAAGAATGTGAACTTGCAGGTTGTTTGTTTGTTTTAAAGATTTTATTTATTTGACAGGCAGAGATCACAGGTAGGCGGAGAACCAGGCAGAGAGAGAGGAAGGGAAGCAGGCTCCCCGCTGAGCAGAGAGCCCGATGCGGGCTCCATCCCAGGACCCTGGCATCATGACCTGAGCCGAAGGCAGAGGCTTTAACCCACTGAGCCACCCAGGCGCCCCAACATGCAGTTTTAATAAAGAGGAAGAGGGACAGATTTATGCATTTATGTGTTATATGTCAGTGATTCATGTATATATCACAAACACATATTTTTAAATACATTGTATATATTATATGAAAAAGCAAGGGCCTGTATGGCCTGGGAATTGCTAGTTTGAACCTAACAAATAAGTTCCTTTACTGCAGTTTCTACCAGGTCTTTCATTCCCTGCAGGAAACTCTGGAGAGCCAAAAGGACAATGTAACACTCCCTGGTTTCCAAAACTATCCGACCACAGAACCCTCTCATGGGGTAGGACGCAGGACTAGCATTCTTCTCAAGATTGGAAGCTGAGCAGAGCGGGGTTGGGAGGCTCCATGCCTTCTGAGCTGGGAGATGTGGGGCAGCTCCTTGCATCTGCACCAAATGGGGAAAGGCGATGAATTCTCTGAGGCGTGGTGAACATTAAATGAGATCATTCTCAGGCATCTTTCTAGTTTTTCACTTTTCTCTTTCTCTTCTGTCCCCGATCCCCTTCTCTTTCCCTCCTTCCTTTCTTCCTGCTCTCCCATCTTGTGGCCTCGGGGAGCCGGTTCCTGCTGCAGCTGGCTTCCCAGCCGAGCCCCTGTTGGTGCTGTGCAGAGAGTACAAATGAGCAGGCCTGCCTGCCCGAAAGCAATTAGCTTTGTGGAACTGTGGCCTTTTCTTTCCTCCTTTTGAAACTGGCTCTGCCTGAGCTCAGCACCTGGGTGACAAGTTGGATTTGATTTAAGAAGCCAAAGAAAAGGGTGAAAAAAGAAATGGAAGGCAATTAGCATGGCTTGCAGAAAATTATAAGCTCCTCATTCTGATCTTCAGGAGGCCAGAATCCTGGTCGGGGGAGGGCAGAAGGGCCCCCTTGTCCTTCGGCCCTACACAGAAGCTGTTTTCCTCCAGGAGGCAAAGAGCTTCTTTCTCTTGGTTTAGCTTTGTCTTGGCGGGCAAGATCTGGGTCATGGGTTGCAGACTGAGCAAGCAGCTCCAATTGCTTGGGAAACCCCCAGCCAGTTGTAAGTGAATTTAAAGTGAGCCAAACCCAGGGGAGCCTGTGTATTCTGACAGTTGGGGGCATGGTTAGAGAAGGGAGGGTGGACAGGAGTGCACTGTGATTTCTCAT
>RCUC01169812.1:0-148828 GCA_003697995.1 Taxidea taxus jeffersonii
CCTTGTCTGGTTTGGGGATCAAGGTGATGCTGGCCTCATAAAATGAGTTTGGAAGTTTTCCTTCCATTTCTATTTTTTGGAACAGTTTCAGGAGAATAGGAATTAATTCTTCTTTGAATGTTTGGTAGAATTTTCCTGGGAAGCCATCTGGCCCTGGGCTTTTGTTTGTTTGGAGATTTTTGATGACTGTTTCAATCTCCTTACTGATTATGGGCCTATTCAGGTTTTCTATTTCTTCCTGGTTCAGTTTTGGCAGTTTATATGTCTCTAGGAAAACATCCATTTCTTCCAGATTGTCAAATTTGTTGGCATAGAGTTGCTCATAGTATGTTTTTATGATTGTTTGCATTTCTTTGGTGTTGGTTGTGATCTCTCCTCTTTCGTTCATGATTTTATTTATTTGGGTCCTTTCTCTTTTCTTTTGGATACGTCTGGCCAGGGGTTTATCAATCTTATTAATTCTTTCAAAGAACCTGCTCCTAGTTTCACTGATTTGTTCTATTGTTTTTTTGGCTTCTATTTCATTGATTTCTGCTTTGATCTTTATTATTTCTCTTCTCCTGCTGGGTTTAGGCTTTCTTTGTTGTTCTTTCTCGAGCTCCTTTAGGTGTAGTGTTAGGTTGTGTATTTGAGACCTTTCTTGTTTCTTGAGATAGGCTTGTATCGCTATATATTTTCCTCTCAGGACTGCCTTTGCTGTGTCCCACAGATTTTGGACCGTTGTGTTTTCATTATCATTTGTTTCCATGGTTTTTTTCAATTCTTCTTTAATTTCCTGGTTGACCCATTCATTCTTTAGAAGGATGCTGTTGAATCTCCATGTATTTGTGCTCTTTCCACATTTCCTCTTGTGATTGAGTTCTAGGTTCAGAGCATTGTGGTCTGAAAATATGCAGGGAATGATCCCAATCTTTTGATACCTGTTGAGACCTGATTTATGACCCAGGATGTGATCTATTCTGGAGAATGTTCCATGGGCACTAGAGAAGAATGTGTATTCTGTTGCTTTGGGATGGAATGTTCTGAATATATCTGTGATGTCCATCTCATCCAGTGTGTCATTTAAGACCTTTATTTCCTTGTTGCTCTTTTGTTTGGATGATCTGTCCATTTCAGTGAGGGGTGTGTTAAAGTCTCCTACTATTATTGTATTCTTGTCAATGTATTTCTTTGATTTTGTTATTAATTGGTTTATATAGTTGGCTGCTCCCATGTTAGGGGCATAGATATTTAAAATTGTTAGATCTTCCTGTTGGACAGACCCTTTGAGTATGACATAGTGTCCTTCCTCATCTCTTATTATAGTCTTTGGCTTAAAATCTAATTTATCTGATATAAGGATTGCCACCCCAGCTTTCTTCTGATGTCCATGAGCATGGTAAATTGTTTTCCACCCCCTAACTTTCAATCTGGAGGTGTCTTCAGGTCTAAAATGAGTTTCTTGTAGGCAGCATATGGATGGGTTTTGTTTTTTTATCCATTCTGAAACCCTGTATCTTTTGATTGGGGCATTTAGCCCATTTACGTTCAGGGTAACTATTGAGAGATATGAATTAATGCCATTGTATTGCCTGTATGGTGATTGTTACTGTATATTGTCTCTGTTCCTTTCTGATAATACTTTTAGGGACTTTCTTTGCTTAGAGGACCCCTTTCAATAATTCCTGTAGAACTGGTTTGGTGTTTACAAATTCTTTCAGTTTTTGTTTGTCCTGAAAGCTTTTTATCTCTCCTTCTATTTTCAATGATAACCTAGCTGGATAAAGTAATCTTGGCTGCATGTTTTTCTCATTTAGTGCTCTGAATATATCATGCCAGTTCTTTCTGGCCTGCCAGGTCTCTGTGGATAAGTCTGCTGCCAATCTAATATTTTTACCATTGTATGTTACAGACTTCTTGTCCTGTGCTGCTTTCAGGATTTTCTCTTTGTTGCTAAGACTTGTAAATCTTACTATTAGATGGCGGGTTGTGGGTCGATTCCTATTGATTTTTAGGGGTGTTCTCTGCACCTCCTCGATTTTGATGCTTGTTCCCCTTGCTATATTAGGGAAATTCTCTACAATAATCCTCTCCAGTATACTTTCTGCTCCTCTTTCTCTTTCTTCTTCTTCTGGAATCCCAATTATTCTAATGTTGTTTCATCTTATGGTATCACTTATCTCTCAAATTCTACCCTCATGGTCCAGTAGTTGTTTGTCTCTCTTTTGCTCAGCTTCTTTATTCTATGTCATTTGGTCTTGTATATCACTAATTCTTTCTTCTGCCTCATTTATCCTAGTAGTAAGAGCCTCCATTTTTTATTGCACCTCATTAATAGTTTTTTTTTATTTCAACTTGATTAGATTTTAGTTCTTTTATTTCTCCAGAAAGGGCTTTTTTTTCTCCTGACAGGGTTTCTCTAATATCTTCCATGCCTTTTTTGAGCCCGGCTAGAACCTTGGTAATCGTCGTCCTGAATTCCAGATCTGACATATTACCAATGTCTGTATTGATTAGGTCCCTAGACTTCGGTCCTGCCTCCTGTTCTTTTTTTTTTTTTGTGGTTAGTTTTTCTGCCTTGTCATTTTGTCCAGATAAGAATCCGCTTTCTTCTTGTTAAGTGAACTTGGTCTTGGCTGGATTTCTTGTTGATCTTCTGGGGGAGGGGCCTGTTGTAGTGATTTTCAAGTGTCTCTGCCCCAGACGGAATTGCACCGCCCTTACCAGGGGCGGGGCTAAGTAATCCTCTCAGGTTCGCTTTCTGGAGCTTTTGTTCCCTGAACGCTTTCCGTAGAGTTTCAGAGGACGGGAATGAAAATGGCGGCCTCCCAGTCTCCGGTTCGGAGGAGTTGAGAGCTTGGGGCCCCAGTCTTCAGTGCGCCTTCAGAGAAAAGCACTTAATCACTCCCGTCTCCCCAGCCTCCAGCCATGCTTGGAGAAAATCATGCGTAATCAGTCCCGTCTCACTGGCTTCTGTCTGCGCTCTGAGCTCACCCAGCCTGTGGCCAAGGGTCTCTGTCTCTGGCAGAGTCCCACCTGGAGTCTCAAACCCCGTATATCCCTGAGCTCTCCCAGGTTGGACAGAGTCTCCCCGGATCTTGTGGGGACCCCTCGCACAGTGCACCGGCCCATGTCACAGACCACGGCTCTAGGAAACCCTGAGTTGAGAGTTCACTCCTTGGCTCTGTCTCCGCAGCCGGCTTCCCCGCTCTAATACCTGTGAGCTCTGTGACACTCAGACACCCCCGATCCTTCTGTGACCCCGCGGGAACTGAGTCCACGCTGTCCCCACGAGGTCTTCACCCCAGTTTAGCCTCTGGAGTGATATCTCTTCGTGGTGCAGATTTTTAAAAGTCCTGATTTTGTGCTCTGTTGTTCCGCCACTTGCGGGAGCCGGCCCCTCCCCCCAGGGTCTATCTTCCCGTCATGTTGGATTCACTTCCCCGCTGGTCCTACCTTTTAGAAAGTGGTCTATTTTCTGTTTCTAGAATTGTTGTTTTCCTTCTCTTCGATCTCCTGTTGGATTCGTAGGTGTTCGAAAGGTTTGATAGGCTATCTAGCTGATCTCCTGCTGCCTGATGTTGTCTCAGCCTGCTACTTCTCCGCCATCTTGACTCCTCCTGTTTATGTTTTTTAAATAGGAATATTTGTCTAAGGAAGCATTGCTATCATAGAATAATTTCTAATGAATCTATCATTGCAGGTTTGGAGTTTGTATTAGGAATAGCAAATTAAGGCACCTGAGTGGCTCAGTGGGTTAAGCCTCTGCCTTCAGCTCAGGTAATGATTTCAGGGTCCTGGGATCGAGGCCCGCATCGGGCTCTCTGCTTGGCAGGGAGCCTGATTCCTCTTCTCTCTCTCTCTCTCTCTGCCTGCCTCTCTGCCTACTTGTGATCCCTATCTGTCAAATAAATAAATAAAATCTATTTTAAAAAAAAGGAATAACAAATTAAACCCCCAAATCTTCAATGTTATTATAATAAAAACTTTGACATAACAAGATTAGAGAGCCCACATCCAGTTCCCAATTTAGGGAAGTTAAAGTTTTTAACTTCTATGGATGGAAATAAAGGGGTAGTTGGAAGGGATGGCCAGTACAAGTGGGTAAACAACAGGCAACCCAGACTCAGGAAGATGTAGGAAAGAGAAATGGGCCCTAGAGCTCCAGCGTTTGAAGCAGTTCTCTTCTGCTTCTGCTTAGAAATATGAACAATTAACGGGAAGATTCATGGAATCACTGACACTGTTGTGAAATCTCCAAGAACCCATAGAACCAAAATGTCTATTAATATTTAAATTGAATCTGACAAACACCACCAGGTGGCACCACATTGTGGTTGAGACTTGACTGGATTTCAAACTCCTCCACACTCAAAGGGGCTCTCACTTGTTCCACAGGATAATCCTAATAATTATATTAAACTCTTCATAATGTAATACCTTTTTTAGACATTTGTATATTTTAGTGTGGATTTAGTTTGGAGTCTAATTGTATATACCAAAGAGAATAAAGTCTAGGCTTCCATAGTTTTACAACCTGAGTAGTCTGTATTTTTGAGGGACAAAGAGTTTTTAGCTAATCTAGGGAACCTACATAGGCTGCCAACATATTCTGGAAATCACATGAGGACTTACCCTTTCAGTGAAAGCAGATCAAGTTACTTCAGCCAATAACCCTCCCACAGAGGAATTTTTAAAAACCTATTGCTTCCCACCAATTTTTAAATATCAGATATGCATTATATATATATATATAATATAGTCAAATAATATAGTAATAATAATATAGTCAAAATATAGGGGAAATGAGAAACTAAAAGACATTTGCTAATTTTTCAAGAAGAGCAAGAAGAAATTCTACTTTCAGGATAGAAAACTGAATTTTAATAAACCAACATCTCACAGATAACAACTGTAATGTCTAGGCAAAACATGGGGATCTGGAAAGTCAAGAAAAGCAGGCTGAATTTGAAGAGGACCCAAAATCTAACAAGATTGGCCTGGGTGAGTTTCCTGTTTGGGGGGCTTTATACTGTGAGTAGCTGCAATGGTACACAAACTCCGATAGAGTGTCTTTCATTGTTCTGGCCAGAAGGACAGTGAAAGAGTGTGCCAGCCTGGATAGAATTTGAGAAGCTTGAGAGAGAGGTCCAAAAATAGAGAAAAGACTCAGTTTCTTTGTATAAATTCTGTTCATATTTCTGGCTCACCTTCAAAACATGCATTCATGAGGCAAACTAAAAACATTCTGGGGTAAGATTGAAATATTTTAAACAATTTTATGCAACTAAACTTGAAAATTTAGACAAATGGACAGATCCCCAGGAAAATATTATCAGATAGCAAGGATTACTTTGAATCTACAGTCATTATGGTATTGATTGACACAAGGATATAAAAAAGCAACACAAAAAAGAACCCAGAGACACATCCTTTATGTATAGACTCTTGATTTATAACAAAGGTGTGAGTATAAAGAGGGTTACAGGAAAAGTTACAGGAAAAAAATAAAAGTGAAACCCTGCCTTGCACAAAAATCATTCTGAGGTGGGTGTAGGCCTAAGTGTGAAATGCAAAACTCTTAAGTTTTTGAAGATATTAAAGAAAAAATATCTTCTTATTGTGGATAGGAAAAATTTCTTTCATTTTTAAAAATATTTTATTTATTTATTTGACAGAGGGAGATTACAAGTAGGCACAGAGACAGGCAGAGAGAGAGAGGGGGAAGCAGGCTCCCTGCTCAGCAGGGAACCCGATGTGGAGCTAGATCCCAGAACACTGAGATCATGACCTGAGCTGAAGGCAAGGCTTACTGAGCCACCCAGCCACCCTGGAAATTTTTCTTTTAATCAAGAAAAGAAAGCACTAAACAGTAGAGAAAAGATTAACAAATTAAACCACATTAAAATAAAGAATTTTTGGTCTTCAAAGATACTATATATAATAATAAAGAACTCCAGTTAAAAACATAATGAAAGTCTGCTCTATACCAACCAGATTGGTAAACATTTTAAAATTTGACATTACCAAATATTTGTTGATGATAGAAAGCAATTAGATTTTCCATAGACTGTTGCTGGCCATAAAAACTCATCCAACTGCTTTTTGAAAATATCATATCCAGTATATTTGAGAAAACTGCAAATCTAATTTTTTTCAAAATGATTTATTTATTTATTTATTTATTTATTTATTTGAGAGAGAGAGAGAGAGAATGCCCAGGCGCCAAGATATAAGGGCAGAGGGAGAGAAAGAATCCCAAGCAGACTCCATGCCCCACGCAGGACTCCATCTAAGGACCCTGAAATCATGACTGGAGCTGAAATGAAGAGTCACATGTTCAACCAACTGTGCCACCCAAGTGCCGCCATCCAAAACTGCAAATCTACTTTAAAATGTGCACTAGAGAAGTAGCTAGAACTTTTTTCTAATAACCCTAAACTAGAAATAACATAATTCTCAATCAACAGTAGGATGGAAAAATAAATGTGACCTGTTATTCAATAAAATATTATATAGCAGTTCTACTTAAAATGTGATCCACTCACTGACAGTAGTCCAAGAAATGCTTGATATAGGTATATAGATATATACTGAAGAGATCAGGAACTTGTCTCAGAATAAAACAATTAACTACTTCACTAAGCACACTAGGTTTTGTTTGTTTTAGCAAGATTTTCTCAGTGAAGATGCAGTATATTGATTTGCATTCTTGTGTGTTCATTTACATTCCTTGTGGAATTGTCATTTGAGAACCAACTACTTTGAGTAGCTTTGATATACAAGGAAAATGAATGAACTAGATCTACATACTGTAATATAATCCTAGAAACATATTTTTTTTAAGATTTTATTTATTTATTTGACAGAGGGAGATCACAAGTAGGCACAGAGACAGGCAGAGAGAGAAGAGGAAGCAGGCTCCCTGATCAGCAGGGAGCCCAATGTGGGGCTCGATCCCAGGACACTGAGATCATGACCTAAGCTGAAGGCAGAGGCTTAACCCACTGAGCCACCCAGGCACCTTAGAAACATATGTTTAACAAAGAAACAAAACACTGGAAATTCACAAAATATGTTTTCTGGTACCTAAAGATATAAACAGGAAAAACTAATCTAAATTAATAAGTGTATTAAAACTAGAAAGAAGAAAATGAGGAAATAGTTATCACCAAAGTCAGAATATGTTGGTTCTTTACAAGAAGGTGTATTGTGTGTATGATCACGAAAGAATTAACTGGGAATCTCTACTGGAAGTATTCTGTTGATTGATTTGGTTCATGGTTACATGGATGTACATTTCATAATTATCTTTAACACTCTAAAATGCATGTTTTATGCAATGTTATATGTGTGTTAATCTCCTATAAGAAAAATAAGATTAAATAAATTTTTCATATGTAATATCTAAACAAAAAAAAAATTTAGACAAAAGTAAAAGCTACAAAAGGGGTATATAAATGAAAAGGGAAAGATTTGTCTTTTACCAAGAAAATCACACTTACCTGAATTGAACAGCCACAGGAGGAAGGAAAACACTTGAAAGAACGAGAACATGGGTATGTTAGCCAGTCTTTAGGGCCATGGGAAAAATATCTTAGCTACATAACTACAAGTGATACAAAAAAAAAAAAGGAAAGAAAGAAAGAAAGGGAAGAAGTGTAGAAAGGAAGGAAAGAAGGGAGAGAGGGAGAAAAAAATAATGAATAATAATAATGAACTCTGTCCAAGTTAAAAAACAAACAAAACAAAACACAACAACTTCAGGAAAGCAAGTAAATTGAAAATGGATTGAATATCACAGAGTTTAAAAAAAAAAAAAAAAAGACCAGGGTGAGAACAGAATGTAATGAATAGAATTATTGATTAAAAATGGATAAATCGGGGCACCTGGGTGGCTAAGTGGGTTAAGTCGCTGCCTTTGGCTCAGGTCATGATCCCAGGATCCTGGCATTGAGCCCGCATCAGGCTCTCTGCTCAGCAAGGAGCCTGTTTCCCCCCCCCCCGCCCCCGCCCCCCCCCCCACTACTTGTGATGTCTGTCAAATAAATAAATAAAATCTTAAGGGGTGCCTGGGTGGCTCAATGGTTTAAAGCCTCTGCTTTCGGCTCAGGTCATGATCTCAGGGTCCTGGGATGGAGCCCCGCATTGGGCTCTCTGCTCAGCGGGGAGCCTGCTTCCCCCTCACTCTCTGCCTGCCTCTCTGCCTACTTGTGATTTCTGTCTGTCAAATAAATAAGTAAAATCTTTAAAAAAAAAAAAAAGGATAAATCACTACCTATAAAATCCTAATATCCAGCCCAAATATGTCAGTGTCTCAGGACCTGCATCAGCTCTGATTAATACAGGGGCTTCCCGGCAGCGGCTATTAGACATCTAGATACTTGATAAGTGAAAGGAGAAGCCTCTGTTCCCCTACTTGCTCCATATCACGTGAGATGGGGACAGAATTACTACCGTAGCCACACCTGTTCAAAAGAGTGGTGGAATGGGAAGCAAGCAGCAGCCAGGGATCTAGAGTTATTTTGACTCTGATCCGCATCTGGTGATGGGCCTCGGATGATCCTCGGTCAGCAGAAAGAAGAGGGGCATGCTGGGTGAGCAGAAGGAAGCAAGCTGAAACCTGCCAGAGCATTTACCTCTGTCTGAAATTCCCTCTAACCATGATGCCTTTCAGAGAGCAATGGTCCAGGAGGCATGTCAGGCCACATTTTGCTTTCAGTCTACAGGGAGATAAATGCAGGAATCCGTATAAATATTTAGAAAATTCTACAGTGCTTGGATCATTCAAATGAGTGACCAGTGTAGTGCTGGTGCTGGATACCATAACAGACAGGACCGTGGGCGCTACCAGTGTGCGACCAACTGCATATGCTTTCAAGCACAGTGGAAACATGATGCAGCATATGATATCTAAGTTTAGGGACCCAATGTATTGTAACTTTTAGTTTATGCAATCATTTAAAATTTTCATCAAGCTTTTAAAAAAATTTCTAGTTTAATATTATTAGCTGCTTTAAGGAAGTAAACATTGTATTATTCATTTTAACCCTAATTTGTATTTGATGAAACAAGCTTCAACTCTGTGAATGCAGCAGCAGAAATAAACCCAATGATGACAATAAAAATATTCTGAAGAAATGGAGATCAAATGAGTTCATATTAGTTTTACTTAAAAGTATGACCTCTCATAGATTTACCATAATTGATGATAAGTTGCTGAAACAACATTGTATTATTTGTGGAAATGTAATAGCTAATGAGGCAATTAAATTTTCAAAACTTACATGACATTAACATAATAAGCATAAAGAATTAAGTTCAAAACCAAGGAACTATTTGAAAGACAGATTATTAACTTAAAAAGTCAACAGAAGCAGATGTTTAATAATTTTACATATAAACATGAGTGCATTGCAGGCTTCTTATAAAGTAGCACTTCGGATTGCTAAGACTGAGAAAAACATAAACAATTGCAAAAGCACTAGTGAAATACTGCTGAAAATGTGTTTGCGTGGAAGTGTTCAATGACTGCTGTAAAGAAGGTAATTCAAGTAACATTTTTCAATGACACACCATGTTTGAACCTATGCAGCTAGTGAGGACTAATGTTAGCAAAGTATTTTTCACTGTAGCTTGATTGGTTCCACAAATATTGTGAAAAGGCATTTCTTTTATTGTATGGACAATCTAAGTCTGATGATTTTATGATGGAAGATCTCTCTCTTTCTCTCTTGCTTAATTATTATTATTACTATTATTATTATTATTATTTTAAAAAACAACTACTTCTGTACTATATAAAACTGACTCCTTGCATTGCTGACAAATGTTTGGAAATGAAATGCTGGGTATAAGGATATTCTAATGGTGCAGCTGCAATGGCAGAAAAACATTTTGAAGTAGTTATCCTAATTAAGGAGCTTGTACCAGAATGTAAAGCAGCACAGTGCTTCCTTCATCGAAAACCTTATGTCAAAAAAAGTAGTCATTTTAATTAAACAGTGTGTTTAGTGATATAATAAAATTATAAATTTCGTAAAGGCTAATGGGTTAAATTTGATATTTTTTATTTAAGTATCATTAAGTGCTAAAACACAGAATGATTATAAATAATTAGAAGAGTAGCCTGAGCTAGTAAGTTTATTGAAGTTAGAGGGTCAATCAGGAACATATGCACTAAGAAAAGATCTAAGGATGTTTTGTCAGGTAAGGAACCAGTTTGATTCCAACTGTGAATCAGATGTGAACAAAGCAGCCATATTTTATGTTTATTTATGTTTATTTATTTATGTTTATAAATAAATATTTATGTTTATTTATTTGAAATATTGGTCATTTTAAATAATCTTATGGCTTTTGCAAGAATGAAATGTAACATTTTTTCCAATGGAAAAAGAAGTCAAAGAAAAAAAAAAAGAAAAGTGAGAAGTCGGAGGCCTTCAACGGATTGTAATGACACATTCCAGCATTTAACTGCTTTAAGAGGTAGATGATGATTCTGTTATTATGTATCTGTCAAATTTAACATGGAACATCATATAAATTTTGTAGAATATCTTGAATTTTTTTCGCCCAGAATATCTGTTCATAGGAAATTCATGGATCCAGAACCCATATATTTCATTAAACATTAATATAAACTAAACCATAACTCTATAACATAAATTATTAGAATTGCTACTAATGAAGGATTGAAGCATGCAACATAACTAGCTTCATTTTTAATAATCATGAAAATGAATATCCTTAGCTTGCTGAAATTGTTTTAAAATCTCTTTGTCCCATAATAGAGCTTCTGGGAGAGGAAGCTCAGTAAGATTGGTTTCCATACTCTGAGTGTTATTAAAATAAAACATAGAAACATTTTAGTTATACATTATCCCCTTTGAGTAGCACTGCCATCAATTCAACCTATTCTGGAGAAGTTAATAAACAAAAACAAACTTATTTGTCACATTAAAACTTTCAATATTCAAGTATTCAATATCAATACTTGATACGCTTAAGTAAATCCTTTGATATTCATGATTCCTGTGTGAATGAAGATTGACGAAGTATTTCCACATACGCAAAATTACAGAGCTATTTTTTAATATTAGAAATTTTGACTTGCTTAACAATAAGATGTGCTTCAAAGTAAAGTTGGGTTAAAAAGTGATTATCATTAAAAGAGCTTGCTTTGGGATTATCACCTAAAAAAAAAAAAAACAACTTTCAATATAGATAAGACAGTGTTCACAGGGTTACCTATTAGCATCTAAAATGGGGAAGTTACTATTTTATTCCTAAGAGGTTTCTCCTTAAGAGGGAGACTAGCTGTTACAAAATTATAATTCATAATATCATTAACTTATGTACAGTTGATTAACAATGTGCATGATTTTGTCATTTCTTTTCTATAGTATTTCTGTTCTGATTATATTTTTAAAATTCATTTTAGTGCTGTTAAACCAAAAGCTTTTTAGAGAAGAGTTTA
Source organism: Taxidea taxus jeffersonii (assembly GCA_003697995.1). Lineage (NCBI taxonomy): Eukaryota > Metazoa > Chordata > Mammalia > Carnivora > Mustelidae > Taxidea > Taxidea taxus. The sequence goes on from RCUC01169812.1 coordinate 11,459, forward strand.
AACAAAGTGTCTCTAAAAATGCTATTCTTTTTAAAAATATTTTACTTATTTATTTGACAGAGAGAGAGCACAGCAGGGGGAGCAGCAGAGGGAGAAGCAGGCTTCCCGCTGAGCAGAGAGCCCCAGATGGGAATAGATCCCAGGACCTTGGGATCCTGACCTGAGCCGAAGGCAGATGCTTAACCAACTGAGCCACCCAGACATCCATAAAAATGCTGTTCTAAGAAGCTACATTAATTAGTAGAGTTTGGAAATTTGTAAAAATGAAATATATGAATCAAAATAAATTTAAAAAATTAAAGGTGTCAGCATAAATGATCAATGAAATAAAATTTAGACAAAAATACAATGTGTGATAATGACTACAAGTGCAAGGAAGCATGGCCTTGAAGTCACAAATTGGAAAGTGATTCTGAAGGAGAATTTAAGTCATACCAAGAGACAGTGAGATATCTGACTGGTGAATCTGACATAAGGGAGTTAAAGCATAAACTCTGTTCCCTTCCTTTCCCACTTTGGATCTGAGATGAATAGCTCTATTTGCTCGTAGCCATCCCATAAACTGGAGACAAAGACTCTGTCTTTGTGGACTGAGGTGTCAGTTTTACAGTGGAGCCTATCGTTATGTCATTCATAAAGTATAAACTTCTGCCTTGGTTAGAACAAAAGCTGATATTTTGCTGTCCATGTGCATAGTTTTATTTTATTTGTTTTGTTTTGTCCAAGGTAATTTTTTTTTAAGATTTTATTTTTTTATTTGAGAGAGAGAGAGCACAACCAGTGGAGAGGGGCAGGGGGAGAAGGAGAAGCAGATTCCCCGCTGAACAGGGAGCCCGATACGGGGCTCAATCCCAGGACCCTGGGATCATGACCTGAATGGAAGGCAGACACTTACCCAATTGAACCATCCAGACACCCTTCGTTCAATGTAATTTTGAACAGAAGTCTAGCAAGAAGCATTTGTCATTTTCAAGTCCTAATACCTACTAAGCAAGATAATTGTTCAAATTATAAGATGAAAATCTGAGGGGGATACCTCAAATATGAGGGGGATACCTCACTATTTCCATCAAAATAGTAATTTATTATTTGCCTTGTATGTATATATTATAGTCCTCTCTCCCTCTTTGTCTCTCTCTCATCTGTCTCTCTCATCTGTCTATCATCCATCCAACCATCCATCCATCCATCCAGTATCAGTCTGTGGACTGGTATTCATGCATCAAGAGTTATGTCATAAATACTCTGATTATAATAGCAGCCATATCTTATTATCAGAAGAAAGATCATGTTTTGTGATTTATCCTGTTGTAAAATACAATGTGCCTGTTACTCTGATACTCAAAATATTCTTGTGTCACATGTAAAATTCTTTCTTAGTTACCAGCTACTACAGGGATGGGCATAAGGGAAAATAATGCTGTCTTCTCAGCTATTTCAGCACAGACTTTTAAATACAGACTTTTCATACTCTGCTCCATTCATAGGAGTTCTTGTCAACTTGGATTATATGTGAATAACACAAAGACTTAAAGACATTCCCTCTGGTTAAATAAGAAAACCTAACAGTTTTCCAGAGCATGCAGGATTAATCACACATAATAATTATACAAAGTGATAACACACTTACTATAAAAGCATATACACACCATTAAACAAACAGTGGCAGAAACATCTAGGAAGAAGGAAAATAAACATTAATTGCTGACGATAAGGGGGATGGAAAAGACACCTAAAAACATAAATTTCCATTTTCACTGGTAAAATAGTTGGGGTCTAAGAATTTCAAATTCTGGTTCTTCTATGTCTATGCTGGCCCCTCTTGTCAATGAATCACAGGCAAGGAAACACTTGACTTTGACAGTCCACTGTTACCCAGGCACACAGAGCAGATTACTAAGCATCTTGTCTTTCATTTTCAATTTTATGCTTTTAAACACTTCTTTGATGCCAAAGGAGTCAAGCGAAACTGCAATCCAGAGGAGGAATTTTTAACAACAGAAAATAAATTTGGATGAACAGACCATTTTAATAGGGTGCTTCTGTTTCCAAAAGCCGCTTCCACTGTGTCAGAAAGTGTGACAGTTAAGGGATTTCTCTGGTTAACCTACATGTTATGTTAAAGGAAGCACCCTTCTTAAAGCTGATTATGTCAGTTTAAAGTACCAAAACCAAACCAACAGGACAAAGAAAGTTTTGGTTTTCACCAATTCTGTTTCTCTGAAATGAGTCTCACAATCACTTCATCATTACATTGTCCCTAATATTCATGAAATGATACCCTATGTATTCCTTTTGCTTTCCTAGGTTTTCTTTGAGTGCTGGCAAATTCACTTATCAGTTCTTCCCATCAAGAAAGTAAACATATTTACACATTACCGGTGTCTATCATGGCCTCTCACATGTTTCCCCAGATGATGGATGGGTGGATGCAGCTGGAAATGTTCACTCTCTCTGTGCTTTACTGACATTTTTCGTAGGAAGAGAGATATAGCTAGAAGGTGTAGTCATAGCTTATCAATCCTTTTTTAACTGAGGGACAAACTGTGCCCCTTTGTATACTCAGGAATGTCAGCTACACCATTCTGTAAGACAGGCTCTCTTTACCAATATACACAGACACATACTCTGTGAGCTCCAATATTTTGAGAAGGAAATACAATTACATGCAATAATCTCACCATCCTATGTGACACTTACTCCATCACATTCAAACTTTTAGAATTTAGTAAAAGCTAGAAGCCAAGAACTTCAGGTTATAAAGTTACAGCTCTACTCTGACTAGCTCTATGGTGTGGAGCATGCTAATTACCCACACTAAATCTGTTTTCTTCCCCATAAAATGAAGAAGACATGCAAATAATGCATTTAAGTGATTCAAGGGAGATGCATGACAAAGCACGGGGGGGTAGATTTTTGGTAAGTGTTGGGCTCAAGTCCAGTTGAAGACTGTCCAAATTCATTTTTTTTTTAAAATAGGTCGATTAGCTAAACAACACACATTTTGACTTGTATTTAGCTTAGGGGATCTTAGTTTGCAAGTTATGCTTTGTAAGCCTTCTCAATGCAAGCTCCTTTGATTTTACAAAAATTCTCTACATTGATCTTCAAACTAATTTAGTGCCGTGAACCCAAAGCAGACATGACTTATAGAAGAAAGGTAACAGAGATCAGAAAAGTTGTTTTCTTTTGGCTACATAGCCTGAATAAAAATTGTTTTTCCAAACTTCTTAGTAAGTAATGTCCTGAGCAGAGACTATCAATATGGAATCTCCCTGTTAGCAGCATGCACAGTAGGCCACGAAGAGAGGGCCATCATGTTGATTATTAGACCTCATTAGCCACTGCCCTTTCTCTGCATGGACATTTTACTCTCTGTCTACATTTTGGCTCTGTATGTGGGGATCATTAAATGTATATGAGGCTTGGATAATTGTATTTTCCTTCTTGTCAAATATTTACATGTTATGGGTAAGGTCTTGCAGAGGAGTTGTGATTAGTTGCCAAGGAATATCAAGAATCAAATGCAACTGTTAGTATTTTAAGGTTTTTCTGTTTATTTCTGAAACTACAGAGGATAAACAGTGTCAGTTCAAAGTAAACTCCAGCATAGATATAATTTTCAAAGATGGTAGTCCTTTAAGGTTTTGCATTGTTCAAAACACATGGCATAGTGCTAGGTTTTCAGCCAGTGCCAGCTCTCTGGGGTTGATAGCGCCATGTGTGAAGAATCAAGCAAATGCCTTGCCCTCTGGCCACTTTGAAACTAATTAGAAACTTCCATTAAAGAGCTTAAAAATCGAGTGAAGACTTACAAGTGAAGAAAATAAACCTAAACAGAACAAATGCAATCACAGTTCTGACGGGAACAAATTCTGAGTTTCATATTTGGAATAAACAGGAAAACGCAAACAACTGGAATTTGAAAGAACAGTAAAAGCCCAGAAAGGGGAACACAAGCTACTGTTCTGCAAGACACTGTTTTGAGTGATGTTCAGAAGATATTGATGGAAGCAAGTGTTTGTCTCAGTCACTTGAGAATTATTTTCTAACATCACCCACCCTGCCAAATATTTGTCCCTAATTCCCACCCATGCAATTAGGAAGCTAATTCTATCTAATGATGATTCCCACTTGGTGACAAGTACTACTTGCTCTTATGGATTCATTAATAATCCTCCCCTCCATGCCTCCAGAACGAAGTAGGACTATGGAACCTCTGTTTATCCTTGAAATGTGTTTTCTTCTTTTAAAATGACATCAAGACCCACTCTAATGGTTGTTACTTTCTCCCATCCCTACTGTCTCTTTCTCTTCCTTCTTCTGCTTTCTTACTCATCTTCCATTGCTTTATCATCATTTAGGCACATTTTATTGCTTGTGGGGTTGAGTATTTTTAAGGTCTTCACAAAATATAATAATGATCTCTTCTGTCCATTATGTATATTGTAAGCTACAATCTACTCTGGAATAGAAAAAGCATAAAAATTTAAGCAAAATAATAAGAAATAAGGATAACAGAAAATGGAATATCTGCTGCATTTGATGGAGGATTAGGAGGCAGCTTTATATAATAGTAGACAGAGCACTGGATTGAGAGTTAACAAATCTCGGGTTTACTCCTTGTTCTATATGTAATAAACAAGAACACTGAGAATTTGACTTTTCTTACCTTAAAGTTGAATGATAGAAAGCAATACAAAATGTGGTAAGTGCTGGGACGCCTGGGTGGCTCAGTTGGTTAAGCAGCTGCCTTTGGCTCAGGTCATGATCCCAGCATCCTGGGATCGAGTCCCACATCGGGCTCCTTGCTCAGCGGGGAGCCTGCTTCTCCCTCTGCCTCTGCCTTCCACTCTGTCTGCCTGTGCTCACTCCCACTCTCTCTGACAAATAAATAAATAAAATCTTTAAAAAAAAAAATGTGGTAAGTGCTAAACGAGAAACACCAACTATTTGCTTTAAGAATACATGCAAGGCAATGTTTTATTCTTGCTTCTGGAATAGGGAAGAATTCATGACATTTGAACTGGGTCTTGAGGGCAATGACGAATTTCAATAATCAGAAAAGTTAGAGAAGAAGACAGAAATAGAGGTATCTCAAATTGAGTACATAATAATGGCAAAGGAAAATCCAGGCTATTTATTTAGCAATCAGAAAAATCTAGTTCGATAAAGCATAGAATGTTCTCAAAATCTGTAGTATTTACTACATTTTCTATGATAATTTCCAGTAGCTTCTCAAGTGATGCTAAATTTTCTTGGCAACTTAAAAATTGAGTGAAATACATATGTCACAAATATGAAATTAAGTATATTTCTGCAGAAATATTGGTAGTTCTTAATAATATTTACATTTTTAAGGGCTGTTGTATTCTGCAAGGTTTATATTCTCAACCAGAATTTAGTGAATAAGGTTCAATTTCTTTTACCTAAGGTTTTTATGTCACCTTTATGTTATTGTTAGATTTATTAACTTTTTTGTTATAATTGTGTTATTATACATCACCAATTAAAAAAAATGGAACAATGATTTCAAATGGTGAATTGAGATCTAAAAGTTGGGAAGAAAATAGTAAATAAAATAAAGCATTATCATGTGTAGGCACTGGTATCAGCAAACAATAGAAATCTGTTAGGTACTAAAACAACTAGCTCTGCAAGTATGATGATATTTTTGAGAACCTGAAATGGAGAACTAAAGATAGGAATTATGATGACAAGTCTTGAAAAACCAGACTTCATAGGACCATCAGCCTGCCAGTCTCTAATAGTCACTGCCTTGTCACTGCTATAAAATACAGGCAGAAAGTCTTCAAAGCTTTCATTTCTTTATTTTTAACAGAGCATAAGGAGCTTTCATATACTAGCAAAAAAATTAAAAGCTAAACTATTCCAGGAAAGAAAATACAAAGAGACACTGGCAAAATGTTTTCCCTTACATGCCTCTTTTGGTAGATAATGTATCATTTCAATGGAATATAGTATGAAGAGTAATTACCATCACAAATGTATAGCATCAAATGCCTTGCTTTACAGCAAAGAAAAACACTGAGGCTCAGTGTATGAAAACGTGCAAGCAAATGTATAAGCTTGAGGAAGAAGGTCTCTGTTTTATTGATCACTAAAGTCATGCAATGAGAAAGGGATATTTCACTTACAATAAGGTGATTTTCTTATCTGTCTCATGACTTCAAAAAGTGTTTTGAGTTTAGGACTCATGGACCATTGAAAAGTATGACAAGAAAGGGCCAGTTAAATCAATAAAAAAAGTTTACACCTGAATCTCAACTCCTCCATTAGGTTCTTTGCAGCAGTCAGTTGGCATTCAACAATATACCTAGAATTTTGATTCCATGTTGAATAGAATTTTGAAAACAGACTACATATAATCTTGTTAATATGCATAAAGACAGGGGCCCCTGGGTGGCTCAGTGGTTTAGGGCCTCTGCCTTCTGCTCAGGTCATGATCCCAGGGTCTTGGGATCGAGCCCCACATTGGGCTCTCTGCTCGGCGGGGAGCCTGCTTTCCCCTCTCTCTGTCTCTGCCTGCCTCTCTGCCTACTTGTGATCTCTCTCTCTGTCAAATGAATAAATAAAATATTTAAAAAATGCATAAAGACATAATTGTGTACAATTACATATACTCTGGGCAGGGAGTATCTTTATTTTTCAAAGTATGCTATTTTGAATGGAAAGTTGTGCCTCAGGGATGAGACCGAAATAACTCCTTTCAAGGCATTGAAAATGGCAGAAAAAAATACCTACTATGATTTCAGGAAGAAAGTTCAAATACTTATATAGAGAATCCTAAATAGCATGAAGCTATTGTTTTCTGAATGTAGTGTGAGTGTTTTTTAACTTGAGGACAAACTATCACTATTACTTGGGACATTATGGCACAAATGACAATCACTATTTCTTTGTTAAACTTTACCATCACTTAGTGATATTCTTTGCCCACTGGGAAAAATAAATTAATTATGTACTATTGAAAATGTAACCACAGAATATGAAGAGATGTCATCCAGTACTAACTGGAACTATATTGTGTTCATTCTTTGCTATCTTCTGGGCTTTACTGCTCTCAAAGGCTGTCCATTTAATAAAAGTATTTTACTAATCGGTCTAACTTTATAAAAATTTAGCTAAGAAAATACAAGTCTCTCAATACAGGGATTTTCATGTCAATTATGTGTCAATTGTGATTTTTATCAATGTTGTCTTCCATCACCTAATCCTGAAAATGTGAATGATTAGTATTTATTATGCATTGAAAGTAGTTCCTGGTGAAAACTCCATGTTTCATCCAAATGTCTGTTCTCTTACTATTTACCCCAGCCTCACTTTGATCCAGACTTACTGGCCTCATTAACATTTTTTAGACCTGCCACTCCAAAGCATTACTCTAGCTGTTCACTTTGCCTGGGACACTTTCTCCAGATACCCACTTGCCTAAACCTCTTACTGCCTTCAAGGTTCCCTTATAACTTACCTTCTCAGCAAGGACTGCCATGAAACCCTCACCTCATTATTCCTACCTTGTTCTGTTTTATAGCACTTATCACTTGCTAATATACCAAATAATCTATTAGTTACATATGTCTTCCCCTTTAACCTAGGTTCCTCGAGGGCCGGAAATTTTGTCTGCTATAGTCTACGGGCCTTGTGTTTTCAAGTATCTAGAATGCTTCTAAGCAAATAATAGATGTTAGTAAATATTTTTGTTAACTTAACTGATTAATTACCAATGAGTTATAGCTATGAGTTAAAATTGCCTTGTTGAATAAACAAACTTAGTGATAAAAGAAACCAACTGGATGTAGACACTGACAAATAGCCTAAGCTGTCAACAGGCCAGATGTAGGTACTTTCATCAAGGAGTAAAAACCAAATAATCTGGCTCCTGATATTTAATAATTCGTAGTATTTATAACAAGTCTATGATACAACATCATGTTTTATTTTGATAAGTTTACATCATGATAAACTCTTTTTTTTAAATTTGAATAAAATTGGCAGTTTTTTTTTTCCAAATGTCTATTACATGGTTCACATATGCTAAATTGTTGAGAAATCTTAACATATTGTATATAAGAAAAAGCCCTAAAAGATGATGTTTGAGAACAAAAGTTTAGACCCGAAAGTGCTTTCAAACAATCAGGAAGAACTAATGAGAACCACCAGTATCAGAGATAACAGAAAGGAGATAACCAAAAAGGGAAAAGAGTTACAGATATTTCCCAAACACCTAGTCTCTTTGGACATTGAGATGTCATCCTATAAAATTTTGAATAAATATGTGATTCTTTGGACTTCTTTTTCCTCAACCCTATTCATAATCCAGGGTTATCCAAAGTTAACATGGATGAACTCTTAAGAGACAAAATGGAAAATATTAGTAATAAAGGACTATATACATGTGAAAAGAAAGATACCAATACCAACATAGATGTAGATATCGATAAAAACATTTCATTTTTACTGAACTCAGAATCTGACAATATTTTATGGGAACAAAGGAAGCAGAACTCTACTGCTAAAAGATACAGTTGACCTAATCCTGAGTCTACTCCTATTAACCTCTCAACATGGATTCATTCTTTAGACAACTATTACCTTGCAAAAGACAAACACAGCCTTTATAAAGCACTGCACACAGGGTAGATCATGGTAATGGAGGTAAACATGGTGTGGGGTCACAAGAATTACATGGAAGAAAGAACTGGGAGACAAACGAGACCCTAGAATGTGCCTGATAAATAAAAGATGTGAGAAGCTTAGAAAAATATAGGGCAACCTGAACGCCTGTTCCAAGAAGACCAGGCTTACCTGAAAGACATATGGGGGCTTAAGGCTCCAGAGTAAAAGCCTAAAATGGTGAGGAAGGTTGTCCTGAGACTTATGGCATCACACAATGAGAAGAAAGAGGGTTGATTTACATTCCCTGATTTACGGATTTCCTCAATCTCAATTTATTATTATTTCCTAAATTCACTACTCTCTCTTTCTGTTCTTTAAAGAGGAGGGAAAAGAACAACTCTGCTAGCACAAAAATGAGCAAACTGATTATAAAGAAATAGGCCCACTATTGTGGGTCTTTGTGGGGATTGGTTGTTTAACAGGGCAACTATTCTGGTAGTTTGGGTTTAGTTAACAGTTAATTTGCACGACTGTTGACTGAGATGACAAGTCCTTAAATTAGATTAAAAAATGATTGGGGCACCTGGGTGGCTCAGTGTGTTAAAGCCTCTGCCTTTGGCTCAGGTCATGATCTCAGGGTCCTGGGATTGAGTCCCGCATTGGGCTTTCTGCTCAGTGGGGAGTCTGGTTCCCCCTCTCTCCCTGCCTGCCTCTGTGACTACTTGTAATCTCTCTGTCAAATAAATAAATAAAATCTTTTAAAAAATGATTGCATTTCTAAATCAGAACAAGAAATAAACAATTATACATTCCTGTTATGTGTTGGCACTGTCCTCTTCTCTTTGAAAGGCTATCTTATTTCATCCTCTCAGCAAACATGTGCTGAAAATTTTGTTAAAAGCAATTACAGACGAGGCAACCGAGTCTCAGAAAGGTTAAACTGTGTTCCTAAAGTATATGAAAGCTTTCACAAATTATGCTATAGTGCTAATTAGCTTTAATTTTCCTCTGAAACTTTGTGAAAGGACATAAAGTCTCTTTTAAAGATTTTACTTTAGGTTGTACAGACTGGGAATTTTTCACAAACCCACAATCTCACCCTTCATTTTTGGTTTATGTGTCACTTTCGCAGGCAGGCCTTCCCTGGTCATCATGACTGGGCTAGCTGATAAGATATACTCTCATAGTACCTGTACTTTTCCTTTGTAAGATAGGTATACCACTTAATTATTTATATAATCAAGTGTATACTGCTTACCTTCTCACACCACACAGCTTCATGAGGTCAAAGACTGTGGTTATTTTATTAATTTATTCGTAGCATTTTCTGTGACTCTTTATTTATTTATTTATTTATTTATTTATTTATTTATTTATTTGACAGACAGAGATCACAAGTAGGTAGAGAGGCAGGCAGAGAGAGAGAGGGAGAAGCAGTCTTCCCCGCCGAGCAGAAAGCCCAATGCGGAGCTCGAGCGGAGCTCAATCCCAGGAGCCTGGGATCATGACCTGAGCCTAAGGCAGAGGATTTAACCCACTGAGCCACCCAGGCACCCCGACGTAGCATTTTCTGGAAACCAATCATGCATGAAGGAAAGAAAGGAAGGGAGGAAGGAAGGGAGGAAGGAAGAAAGGAAAAGGAAAGGAAAGAGGGAGGGAAAGAGAGAGGAAGGAAGGAAAGAAGCCTCTGCTGGAAACATCAGGACTATATTCTAGCCTAGTCAACCAAGATTATCTGGGGAAATGCAAGTTGTCCTCTTATCATCAGCAAATTTATCTGATACCCTATAGCCTCTCTACTCGGTGTTCCATCAGAGTTCATGGTCCTCATGATATTTGTACATTCTAATGAAACAAGATTAGTATTCATGTAATATGAATATAATTCACTCAAATGTTGTAAGTCTTGTTTTTCCCCCAGTTTCCTATAAATTCTAACTTGGATTTCTAAGTAGGATGTCAGAGAAGAAAAAAGAGAAAACATTTAAAATTGGATTCTGTGTGTGTGTATGTGTGTGTATAGGTGATTATATCTTACTTCATTTCCATCATATTGTATAGTTAAAAGATGCAGAGTCTAAAGTTAAATTACCGGGGTTCAAATTATAGTACCATTGTTTATAAACTGTATTACCTTGCTCAAGCTACTTAAGCTTTTTTTTTTTTTCTTTAAGCTCAGTTTTCTTTAACTTTATCAGTTAAACTGCGATAATATTATACATCTTCAAATAACATAAGAGTTAATGTGTGTTAAAAGTCCATAGACCATTGCCTGGACCACTATAAGTGCTCAATAAGCCCTGACTATTGTAGTGAATATTTCAAAGTAAAAAAAAAAAAAAAAAAGAACTAGAAAGAATATGTGATGATTTGGAGAAATCCATAGCAGTTCAGATCTGAAGAGTGTAAAAATACCCTGGTATCTTCTTCCAATATACAGATAAAAATATTTAAATTCTAAATTGAATTACTGTGTGGAATTCAGAGACAAAGTAGGACCAGGAGTAAAAATAAATCTCAATATATTAGAAATGTCTTTTTCTTCCCTTTCCTTCTTTCAAAACTCATCTCCAAACTACCAGGAGAACAAGATGACTGAAAACTTGAATTTGTCTAAGCTAAGAGATATCTTTTAACCATTTAACCCAAAATAGCTCATGACAGAGAGAGTGAAAAATAGTAAATGCCTTAGCAGAGTAGGAGAAAGTCAAATTTAAGAGTTGCAAAAGGTGGTACTCATAGAATAGTTTTCTCAGTTTGCAGTTTTCCAGAAAGTCTTGGAATTGATGAGGGGATTAGTCTAGCTCTGAAAACTGAAACAGAATAAGTTCAGGATAAGCATCAATTAGATTAAATTTCTCCCAGTGAATTATTTTTGCACCAATATTGAAAATCAACTGAGCATCTATGTATAGAATCTATATTGTTTCATTGGCCTATATGTCTATCCATGTCAATACCACACTCTCTTAACTGTTGTAAGCTTATAGTATGTCCTAAAATCAAATATTCTAATATCTCCAATTTTGTTTGTTTCCCCCAAAGTTAATGTAATTATGTTGCATAAGGTACATCCTTTACCTTTTAAAATCACCTTATCCATGTTTATCCAAAAAAAAGAAAAGAAAAGAAAACTGATGGGAAATGACAGGGATTATTTTGAATATATGAAAAAATTACATATATAGATTCATTAAATCTATAGATCATTGACATCATAATAATGGTGATTCTTTTGATGCATAAACCTTGTATATTTCTCTATCTGGGCTTCATTTACATTCTCCTAGAAACTTTACATAATTTTCAGAGTATAGGTCTTACATGTATTTTGTTAAGTTTATCCCTAAGTATTGAATATTTTTCACTCTACTGAAGTCAGTACTTTTCAATATCAAATATGTTATTAGTATGTAAAACATAGTACATTTTTAGGGGCACCTGAGTGGCAGTTAAGCATGTGCCTTTGGGTCAGGTCTTGGGATTAAGCCTCTTTACTCAATGACTTCTTGCTCAGAAGAGGCTCTGCTTCTTCTCTGTCCCTCCCCACTGCTTGTGTGTGCTCTCCATCAAGTAAATAAATTAAATCTTAAAAAAAAAGACCTTTAAAAATATAATAATTTTTTAAGTTGAACTTGAACAGGGGCTGAATTTTGTCAAATGCCTTTTCCACACCTATTGAGATAATCACATACTCTTATTTTAATCTGTTAAAATATAATTTATTTGATTTCAAATTTTAAATCTATCTTGCATTCATGAAATAAACCCACACATTTTAAATTTTACCTTGCTGGTCACTGAGCTTCACTGTATTTTCGAAAGTGCTATTAATTTTTGTGAACAAAAATTCACAGATAAGTTCTTGGAGTATGTTGGACCCTTCTGAGATTTCATTTTAAGTTTTTTGGGTAAGCCAGAGAAGCCTTTGGTCCATGACTAATTTTGTCCTACTACTAAAGTGCTATTCCAAGGATTCTACTTGTCGCACTTAAAGTGATTTGTGGGATCATGACCTATTTTTCAACAAGAGTCTATCTACTCCATTCTTGTATCTTCTTCTATGGAATCCTCTCATTCAGGTATATCCAGGAAAAGACATAAGTGGACCCTTCTGTAGAACATGATGATTTGACAAGTTCAATAGATTTGACCAAAACAAAATAGCATAAGAAATCTAAGTGTCTCATATTTGGGTAAGAGATACATAAAATTCCTTTCAATGGAGTTTAAAAATTTCAGGTGCATCTGGGTGACTCAGTTGGTTAAGCAACTGCCTTCAGCTCAGGTCATGATCCTGGAGTCCTGGGATTGAGTCCTGCATCGGGCTGCCTGCTCAGCAGGGAGTCTGCTTCTCCCTCTGACCCTCTCCCTTCTCATGCTCTCTCTCTCACTCTCATTCTCTCTCAAATAAACAAATAAATAAAATCTTTAAAAAAACATATTTCATCTCCAGGTGTAATTTCCTAGTACTTATCCAAAGGCTACGATACCGTATGCAGACTGAGAATCAACTAGCATTTGAAGTCATTATCAGTAATATATTGTTCCTCCATTAGGAACTTAAACAATATTTCTTTCTTTCTTTTTTTCTTTAAGATTTTATTTATTTATTTGACAGAGAAAGACACAGTGAGAGAGGAAACACAAGCAGGGGGAGTGGGAGAGGGAGAAGCAGGCTTCCTGTGGAGCAAGGAGCCCAATGCGGGGCTTGATCCCAGGACCCTGGGATCATGACCAAAGCTGAAGGCAGATGCTTAATGACTGAGCCACCCAGGTGCCCCAACAATATTATTTCTGACCCAATAATTATTTAGATTTGATTTTTTTTAAAGTTAGTAAATAATTATATTTAAATATCTTGATGGAACTGTTCTAAAAACTTTTTATGTATGAATAGTTTTTCATAATATTTAAGAAAAAAATTATTCTTGCCTAATTGGATATGTGAAATAATACAGTGAATTATAGGAATTTCTCAACATATGCTAAATAATTCTGATAATACAAACTGACATTTATTGAGCTCTTACTATGTGCCAAGAACTTTACTTGTGTTGCAATGGAAAGAATCTTGGGATTGATGCAGAGTACTCGGTTTTATTTCTCAGCTCTGTCAATTTCTATGTGTCAATGGGAAAACCCACACATTTTCTAAGACTTTGTTTACTTATCTATAAAATGGGGAAAGTGACACCCAAAGAATCTGACAAGAAACAAGATGTGAAAACCCTTCTAAAACATTGATACAATATTATCTTTGAAGACTTGCCATCATGACATTTGCATATTCCCTTTGATATTCACAACATATGCAATAGTTTTATTTCATGACATATATTTTGTATATGTATATATATAACAAATGCATGTATGTACATACATACTTGTGTGTGATATATATATATGTATTTATGTACATATATGTATATATACACACAAATGCATATTCATGTAAATACTCCCAACTTGTTTTTTTTTTTTTTTAAAGATTTTATTTATTTATTTTGACAGACAGAGATCACAAGTAGGCAGAGAGGCAGGCAGAGAGAGAGGGGGAATCAGGCTCCCCGCCGAGCAGAGAGCCTGATGTGGGGCTCGATCCCAGGACCCTGAGATCAGGACCTGAGCCGAAGGCAGAGGCTTTAACCACTGAGCCACCCAGGCGCCCCTCCCAACTTGTTTTTAAAAATAGAAAACAATGGCCAGTCTAAGACTAACCTATATGCAAAATCCTGTTTTTATATGTAGATATACTGCACATTTTATTATCCATAATTGTACCAGATTTTCCTAACTCAATAAATAGGAGATTAAATCTCACTTTATGGGACACAGTAATAATTTGTCCTTTTTTTCACTTACTAGTTTCTTCTTGTTCCAGTCTTCAAAATTCGTACCAAAAAACATAGTTTATCTAAACTAAAAATAATTCATTTTTCAAACATTTCCTGAGCATCAGAAGTAAAGCAACAGTCTCCTGTGTTGCTTGAAAAATTACCTTAAATTCCAAGATCAACCCCCATGAGTTTAATTTTATCAAAGAATAGATGTCTTGTCAAGTACAGTCCCAACCAACATAATCAGTAGCTTTCAAAGTATGCTTGACATTGAGAAAGACTGAAAACAACATAGGAGTCAGAGAAACAGACATCGATGGCCTGTCAAATTTTTGTAGACATCATGCTATTATCAAGGCACATCAGGATAAAATAAAATGACCTAGCTGACCACAGGCTTACAAATGTCCTGGGAAGGAAAGAAAAACGGTGAATCAAAAGGTAGCTTTGTTGCATGTCCCCCCAGGCCTTCTTATTGACAGGAATGACAATGGTCCCAAGATGCACCATTATCTATGACCAGCAAGCACACATCAAATGCTCTTGAGCTGTATCTGTCAGAATAGAAAATTCTGTTCAAAACAGACAGGGCTTGTTACATTTTGTTCAGCTAAGGTTTGTCAAAAGCCAGGGTCACTCATATGTGCCCTGCCCTGAAGGGGAATTATAAAACAAGAGAAGTACAGGATTCCTCAATGTTTCTTCTGCAAGGAGACTTTGAGTCTGCTTGACCAAAATGTTTTGAAAGTCAAGTCATGACTCAAAGGAAGTGGAAAACAAAGTTAATAGTCTGTCATTTTACTACTTAAGAATGAAGCTCACATGCTAAAGAGGCTGAGTTTAAAAAGATTCCTACATTTAGAGAAATTTTGTGCTAAGTGTGATTTGTTATTTCAAACTCAAAAGGGAAAATACTACTTTTACTGAAATTAGAGAGAACAAGTTAATGTGTTCTGGCCAAGCATTTTATGCCACAACATTATGGAGCTTATTATAGTCTGAAATATTTACACTGGTAAGAGATTCCTCTAATTTGCTTCTTTTTGACTAAGGAGAGATTTTATATACAAATGTCCAGCCTCTGACACTTAAGTAAACTCACTAACTTGGGGAAACATCTGTTAACCACTCCTAAGAAAATTTCAAGTTGAGAGTATTTCTTTAATTGATTCCTTAAAAAATTAACACAAACTTTTTCCTTTTTTCATAAATTTGAAAGTGAAAATGTAGCCCCACAAAGAGTATGAACAGAGATAATTTCCCTTTCCTCCCATACCTTATCTTTGTCTTTCCTTCCCTCTTCAACTCCTTTTGCTCCCCTTCTCTTTTCTTTTTTGTTTTACTTCTCAATTTATAGTCTCACAATTTTCCTAAGTCCAGAAACATTCACTTTTGATCAAATTTGTGCTCTTCTTAAAGAGTATTATCACACATTGTAATTCCTATCTTATGTAAATCTTAAAAAAAAAAAAAAACAGTTTGCAAATTGGTGGCCACAATTATTTTGTTTTGTCTATATGATCTTTTCTTAAGGTCTTATTTACTTACCATTTTTAAAGATTGGGGGATTTCACACAATAACTTTAATTTCTACATTTTTAGAAAACAAGGGGGTGGCAGTAATTTGGTGGTGCTGAGCTTGAATTTCTGCATAGAAATATTCTTCCACAATGCACTAGTAAGGAACATGGTTAGATAGCCTGTGATCTCCAGGTATCATAGTTCCACTAGATTTACTTCTATCACTTATCCACAGAGATCTGAGTTCTGCTCAAATTCGTTTAATGAATTAGACTGATCAGCTAATTTCTATATTCTACATGACTGTACAATTCTATTTAGAAACTCAGAGGTCAGAATATAATTCTCTAAATGTTGAATAAGGGGAAATCCTGTCTCCACCATTTGATGGTTAGCTTTGCCAGGAGATAGACCATATCTTAGACATTGTTTGTTATTCATGTTCATGTAATAGTGCCCAATCTAGTATTCAATCAATGCTTGTGGCAGAAAGAGAAAGAAAGATGAATGAGAGGAAGGAAGGAAGGAAGGGAGAGAGAAAGAGAAGAAGGAAGGGAGGGAGGAAGGAAAAGAAAATATTTCAAAAAGTGAAAATTCATCTTTCATTTTTTTCTGTTTCTAATAGTACCAGTCATTTTGTAGGTACTTTAATAAATACTCTTGTTCAACAGGTTAAATAAGAAATAATATAGACCTTATTATTTTATATCACCCTAATATTATAGAAAAGTTTACATAAGGTCTTATAAGTATCTAACTAATTTTAGAGAAACTTTATGATACTGATTGATGACACATATTTTTCTTAATAATACTTTACTTCCAATAATGTTGTGTAAGGTCATCCATCTGCCTTAACTATCTTTCAGCCATAAAGCTATAAATACTATCCCCACTCTACTCATTAAGGCAAGAAAATGTTTCTGTGGTGAAATAACAATTGGGATATATTTTAATTATTGATGGATCTAAAATTTTCTCCATACAACCTTCCATTTCTCTGCATTAATTATAGAAAAAGGACACTTGGAGTCAGAAGTCCTTGGGTTCAAGTCCTAGACATGACATTTATTAGCAGTACTACAGTCAACAGTCACTTAACCCTGATATATCTTGATCTTTCCATTGGCCAAGTGGAGTCAAAAACTATCCCTCACTAACACTGCAGTTTTATAAAGACTCAATTGAAAGTACAATGTAAAAATGTAAATATTTCATGGTTTTCAGCATCTACAGGCATATCTTAAGTAAGAAACATAACACTTGAGAATAAATTCCTGCCTTTATGATAAAGCATGCAATTTGATATTTTCTATTCATTATTCAATCTAATAAAAAATTGATTTGGCCAGCCAATTAATCCGATGGCCAGTTTGACCAAATTAACCAGTTCCTTCTGTAATAGAGCCAGATGATCAGTTCATGCTGAGAGAGAAATGCAAAGTGTCAAAATATGTGTTTGGATTACCTCAGGTAATTTATGCAATGATTTACTACTGATTCTTAGATTTCTAAAGCTGGAGTAAAGCTGTTAGGTCCCTGACAAAGTGCACCAATTCCTATGGGTACACAGAAATCTGATCATACTATAGTGACTTTGTCTAGGAATCTCTGTAATTATTTCTCTTACTTTACGATGATACACCTTTGAAATCCCTATTCACCTCTCTTATGTAATATCAAATGACCAGCACTATGAAGCTTTTCTGAAATTCTCTAGATTAAGTTGAACTTAATCTATTAACTCTGTTCATAGTATTATATTCATTTTTATAGCTTTCTATGTATTATACTCTAGTCATATTTTTATGTGGCTACCTCTAATAAAATTGAGAAGATCTTGAAGACAGAGACTATGTGGTCTTCATGTTGGAACCAAAAATATCTAGCATAGCATCGGCTTTTTGCAAGCATTCAGTAAACACTTCTTTACAGAGGAAGGTAAGAGTTACTATACTACTAATCAACATAAAAATAAATTTCTAAACAATAGCAGGGAAAAGAATATATGAAGGGAGATAATATATTGGGGGTTTAACTGTGGTCTCTTCCCTCTCTCTATTCACTCTTTTCTTCGAGTATCTTGGTCCACTGCTCTTTCTTCTACCTTACATATAGTCAATTTTTCTATGCACTCTCCTCACAAGTGGGTAAATGTACACTTGAATGAAGAATTATCTTAAAACTCATGGTTTTTTATCACACACGACAGAGAAAAATCTTTTCTTAAACTTTCTGATGGATGATCAAAACTGAAAGTATAAGACTGAGGACAAGCATTAGAAAATCAACCTATGTCATGGTTGATTTGTGAAATGTGAAAAATTTGAAAATAAAATTTCCTTCCCAAAGAGGAAGATTTTGACCAACCTGAAGAAAGCAAAGCATTATAGGAAACATGGCTATAATTTAAGCACTTGTGAATATCTGAGGAGCCATCACATGAACAGAGGGGAGATTAAAAAACAACTACAATTAAGTTTAGAGGTATTGCTATTGTAAACTAAAATAACTTTGGTTTGATTCTCAAGTGGAACTTGAAAGTGCTGGCAAATGAGAAGAGGCCAAGACCTGGGATTTGAATGTTGTTACAAGCGTACACTTAGAGAGCAGAGACTATAAAAGAACTGAAGATATTATTGGTGATTGCCAGAACATAATGATAGCCAAGATCAGGAGAGACCTCAGCTACCATGAAACCAAAACCAGTGTGGCCAGAAAGAGTCATATGAAGCCAAGGCCCTTTGCTCAGGGGGAAGATAGCTTCTAGGGGGAGAAGGGAAGAAACAGATAGGAGAGAATAAAGGTATGCTATATTTTCATTTAAAAATTTTCATGGAAAACAAAGCCTGTGTTCCATTAAGAAAACAGCTATCCTTTTGATGGCTGCATAGTATTCCATTGTATATGTATACCACATCTTCTTTATCCATTCATCTGTTGATGGGCATCTAGGTTCTTTCCATAATTTGGCATCGTGGACATTGCTGCTATAGAGGGTATCATGCTTAGCGAAATAAGTCAATCGGAGAAAGATAATTATCATATGATCTCCCTGATATGAGGAAGTGGAGATACGATGGGGTTGGGGGTTAAGGGGATAGGAAAAGAATAAATGAAACAAGATGGGATCGGGAGGGAGACAAACCAAAAGAGACTCTTAATGTCAAAACAAACTGAGGGGGTCGGGGGGAGGGGTGTCAGGAGAGGGTACATTATATGTTTATAAAAAAATAAAAATTAAAAAAATTTAAAAAAAAACAACAAACAACAAAAAAAGAAAAAGAAAAAGAAAACAGCTATCCTTTCATTATTTCAGTATTTGGTTTATTTAAAAATTTAAAAAATAACCTGAGTCCAAGCTTACAGTCAATCACTTATTAACAGTGTGCCTTGAGCAACTTGATTAACAGGTCTGAACTGCCTTGCTTCTATAGTGTGTGTGATGGGGATAAATCCATTTGTCTCAGCTTTGCGAAGGGATTACTAGACAGTTCAAAAGCATTAATGTATGGGAAAGTGTATCGAAAGTGAAAGAGTTCTACAATGCAGCTCATTATTTTATCAATATGTTATAAAATATTTCTAAACACTTAAAAATGTGCTATTTCATTTTTCATTAGAACAGAATATTTAATCACTCACAAAATAAAATCACCTGACTGTGTAATTTGTCTGGTTCCCTGTAACACCTAATTTTATCTTCATGACTGACAAGATACAATGCATAGATTTGGAATAATAAATGACCAAAAATATGTATTAGCCCAATTTTTGTACTTACCTGTTTTGCCTGTTTAGACTCAGTCTATGAGATGCTAAGAGCTCAAATTTTCATAGATATTACCAGAGTTTATCATAGAACTATCATCAAAACAAAAAATAAAAAAACATTCAGAAAAAAATTCAGTAACATTTTCATCAGGGAATTTGAACTGAGGCTTTAGTCATTACCACTCTGGATCCAAAGGAATAAATTTTTTCTTTCTTCCATTCCCAAACACTCTCAATAAGCTAAGAGAAGACACCTGCTACTGCAAAAATTCATTTGAATACCAGAAAGGCAAATCCAAGTGCATCTTTTTTTACACATACATCTTACAAACTTATAGTAGGATATCTATGAGACACTGATGAAGTTGCAAGCCTAGCAAGAAGTCAGTTGTATGAAGTGTCATTTACTGTCTGCTCTGTGCACTGAATCACTCTGCCTAAATTTCTATGTGAATAGTATAAGCCTAGCTTAACCAAACTAGAACCAGGAAGTGATCCTCATGTCAGCATACACCATCCAGAAGTATTCTGGGGAATAAAGATGTTAACTTTTTACTGCTGAGGGAAGTAAGTAAATGTGGAATAATAATCACTATAAACCACTCTAAATGTGGTCCTTTACCTTACTTTTGCCAAGATATATGCAGTCATTTATTTCTCATTCCTCCTATTTGGTTTAAATTTTACCCATTGAGAAGCTTATAGAAATTCAATGACTATAAACACCATTCTGAAGGAAGAGAATTTACTTGAAGTGCACATTAAGAGTTTTTTTGAATTTTAGAGTTTAAAAACAGAAGAATGTCATTCATCTTCCAATGGAGTAGGTTTTACTAAAAAACACTAATGAAATTTTTCATACTGTAATTTTTCCCATTAAAATAGAAGGTATTCTAAAGCTTTGATTATAAATATTCCATGATCCTTTTAGTCAATTTTAAAAAAAGGATTAAAAAGCTTATTGACTCCTGGGACATTGTGTTTCTGGTATTTGATATACAGCTATAAATGAAGCAGTAGGAGATGATATACATAAGACTAATTTGATCTATTAAGACTTATCTAAAAATGTATAATAACAGTTCATGCCTTTATAATAGATTCTCCAATTCATTTATTCTGCAAATATTTATAAAGTGCCTATTATATATGAGGGAATCTTTTCAAATGTTGTTTTACAGAAAAATTGAATTAGCCTTAGTTCTGTCCAGAAAGCAGAACCTGAGACAAGGGTTTCAGTGCAGGCAGTTTATTTTAGAAAAAAATCCTAAAGTGAATACACAATTGTGTTACCAGTAAGTTACCATCACGGGCAACTCTGATTTGATCATGCAGTGAACAGTCTGAAGCACAGTGAGGAATATGATTTAGAAGTGTATGGAGTGGAAGCAGGAGTATTTATCCACCAGCAACCATCCTCTACTGGTCAACTGCTACTCTATCGGGTGTTAACTCTCTGAGAAAGCTAGGTTTGCCCATGGGTCAGAATACCCAAGTGGGTTTTCACATCTCTTTGTCATGAAGCCCAGCACAGGAAGCACGATTCAACCAGCGCTGTTGAGGAAGTGTTGTCAGTAAAAGGGGGACTTGCAAGCTATTTATTAGTTACATAAACATATTACAAAAAAGAGGGAGTTTATCATATTCACATTAATAGAGTTTTTTACTTATTTATTCAAGGTGTTTACTGTACCTGGTAATTATCACATGCTGGCACTGTTTTAGGCATAAAGATACAGTAGTAAGCAAAATAAGCCTATAGAGTTAAATATAGTGGAAGGGAAAAGGGAAAAAGAAAATTGTGGTTTATCTGATGGTAAAAGTAGGGTAGGATAGGAAACTCTGCAGATACTGGAGGAAATAGTTCCTGACATAATTAATAAGCTCAAAAGTTCTGATGTGAGAGGTGTTTGGAGTGTTCAAGGGACAGAGACCAAAGGAGAGAGGAATATTCTGGGACATCTTGCAAGACTTTTGGCTTTTTCCCTAGATTAGATGAGAAGCCACTGAAGAGTTTAGAGCAGTGCTATAGGTGATCTGTCTTACATTATAGAAAGATGTATGATTCAATAACTCTACCATTGTGTATTTACTCAGAGAAAATGCAAACACCAATTCTAAAAGATACATGTACCCGTATCTTTATTGCAGTATTACTTAAATTTGCTAAGACATAGAAGCAAACTAAACTGTGTCCAGCAACAGATGAATGGATAAGGAAAATGTGGCACATACCCCCTCCACACACACAGGGAGAGATAGTATGCAACCATAAAAAAGAATGAGATTGTGCTATTTGAGACAACATGGATGGACCTAGAGGGTGTTAACGTGAAGTGGAGTAAGTCAGACTGAGCAAGACAAATACCATTTGATTCCACTCATAAGTGGAATATAAAAACATGAATAAATAAAAAAAAAAGCAGAATCAGACCTAAAAATACAGAGAACAAACTGATGGTTGCCATAGGGGAGGGAGTGGCAGAACTGGGCAAAATGGGTGCAGGGGAGAGGGAAACAGAGCCTTCCAGTTATGGAATGAGTAAGTCATAGAAATAAAAAACAGAACATAAGGAATACAGTCAATGATACTGTAATAGTAAAGTAAGGAGACAGAAGGTAACTACATTTGTGGTGAATATAGCATAAAGTATAAATTTGTCAAATCACTAAGCTGTAAGCCTGAAACTAATGTAACATTGTGTATCAACTGTACTGAAATTAAAAAACAGAGTAAATTTCTCCAGGGACAGTACATAGGAAAATATAATAGTCATATAATCAATGTTATATTTGTCAAGAAAAAATTCAAAGATTTGTAAGTAAATAAAAGAGATGATTGTCCTTTTAAAGAGTGTTAGGGGTTCCCCTCAGGAATTATCTGATATTACAGTGTTATTCAGATTTGACTGTCTTTCTATAACCACCGTATAACTCTGTAAGGGTAGAAATCATGTTGTAGAAAACTAATATTTCTTAGGGAGCCTGGGTGGTTAAGTAGGTTAAGTGTCTGCCTTCAGCTCAGGTCATGATCCCAGGGTCCTGGGATTTAGTCCTAAGTTGGGGTCTCTGCTCAGCAAAAGCCTGCTTCTCCCTCTCTCTGCTGTTCCCCCTGCTTATACTCTCTTTTTCTCACTATCAAATTAATAAATAAAATCTGAAAAAAGAAAACTGACATTTCTCAAAAGATTCTCTTTCATAGCAATACAAGTAAATTGCAACCTGCAGAGATAATTCATTTCTATTCTGTAGAAAAGATCACTTCAAACATTATATTTTAAGTTATTAACTAGGTTTCATCTATTAGCAAATTAATTTTAGCAGTTTTGTATGCCTATATATATGTCTGTGCTTGAAATTTTTCTTTAAACCAGTTTTAACACCTTATTGATCTCTTCATTAATTAATGAGTTAAATAGGGGCACCTAGGTGACTCAGTGGGTTAAACCTCTGCCTTCAGCTCAGGTTGTGATCTCAGGGTCCTGGGATCAGGCCCCGCATCGGGCTCTCTGTTCAGTATGGAGCCTGCTTCCCCCTCTCTTTCTCTGCCTGTCTCTCTACCTACTTGTCATCTCTCTCTCTCTCTCTCTCTCTCTGTCAAATAAATAAATAAATAAAAATCTAAAAAAAAATTAATGAGTTAAATAAAATATTTGATAATAACAAAAAAAAATAAAATAAAAGGAAGGAAGGAAAGAAGATGTCCTTGCCTGTGGTGTTGAGAATGAAGTAGAGGAGGATGCAAGATCATATTGGGGCAATCCAACCAAGATACTGAATTGGAAGAAGGAGACAGAAACAGAACGGATGGATTCTGGAGTTTGGGGAAGTACAGCTGATATGAGTTGCTGACGAATTTGATAAAAGGAGTAAGAATTCTTAGGACTCATGTATAACAATTTTTGGTGGAAGAGTAGAGTTGTCATGTAGTATTATGAGAAGACCAAAAAGAGCAAGTTAAAAGAGAGTTCTATTTGGACATGCTGAATTTGAGAAACATATTAGTTAGCCAAGTGTAGGTATTTTGACATCTATGATTCTGGAGTTAAGTGGGAATAATTGGTCTAGAGGTAAAAATTTGAGTATCTTCAGGGGCCCCTGGGTGGCAGAGTCAAACATGTGACTCTTGGTTTCAGCTCAGGTCATGATCTCAGGGTTGTGGGACTGAGCCCTGCCTCAGGCTCCATTCTCAGTGCAGAGTCTGCTGAGGTTCCTCACTCCCTCTCCCTCTGTACCTCCCTGTGCTCCCTCTCTCTCTGTCAGTCTCTCTTTCAAATAAATCTTTAAAAAAATTTTGATGATCTTCAAGTGTTATCTAAAAGCATGAGACTGGATCAAATGGATCAGGTAGAATAGACAAGAGTCTTGAGAATGGGGTTCTAGAATATACTAATGTTTTTTGAAGTTGAAAATGTGAGGAAGATCTGCTAGATAGGGGGAAAATCAAGAGGAAGCAGTGTCCTAAACAAAATACAGAAAATGTCACAGAAAGGGGGATGCAGTGACTTCCTATTAAATTCTATCTGCAGGTCAAGGAGTATAACAAATAATTATTGAATATTATAGCAACATGGAGCTTGGTTGAATTATGTTCAAGAAAGAAAGAATAAAAATTAAGTCAGGATTGTACTGTACAAGGGAAACAAATGTGGCAAAAAGTAGAGGAGAATTTGTGGTACAAATAAGATGTTCTCTTCAAGATGGAAGAAATAAACATATATTTGTGTACTGCTGGGAAATTTCTATTGAGAAAAAACAACTGCTCTTGAAGAAAAGATGATGAAACTGTGTTAAGTGGTATATTAGTAGCTAGTGCTGTTATAAGAAATACCACAGATTGGGTGATTTAAGCAACATAAATTATTATTATTAATTTTTCTATAGTCCTGGAGACTAGATCAAGGTGTTGACATATTGGCTGACAAGGTGCTGGCTTGCAGATGGCTGCTTTCTTGTTGTGCGTCTTTACAAGGTTGCTTCTCTGTCTTCGAATGCACAAGGCAGGTGATTCCCTCTTGAGAACGCAGTCATATTGGATTAGGACCCAACCCAAAAAATCCATTTTAATTTAATCACCTCTTTAAAAATCTTATCTCCAAATATAGTTATATTCTGAGGTACTGGGGGTTAAGACTTCAATATATGAATTGGGGGGAGCACAGTCCAACCCATAACAAATGATGTTTCTGTATATGTGAAGGGGGATGAAATTCAATGCACAGGCAGACAGACTGGCCTTATGATGACACAGACAAATTAAAAAGAAACAGAATAAGATGTACCTGCTGATAGGGAAACTAGCTCTGATGAGGGAATGTGTAGTGTTTCCTCATTATTCATATTTTCTCAATGAAATTAGAAGGTGCAACTAACAATCTTGCTGAGAATGAAAGGAAAAAGAGGGGTCCTGGGTGGCTCAGTGGGTTAAGCCTCTGCCTTCGGCTTGTGTCATGATCTCAGGGTCCTGCGATCAACCCAACATCAAACTCTCTGCTCAGCAGGGAGCCTGCTTCCCCCTCTCTCTCTGCCTGCCTCTCTGCCTACTTGTGATCTCTGTATCAAATAAATAAAATCTTAAAAAAAAAAAAGGAAGGAAAAATATGTGGGAAATTTGAGAAATAAGGACACAGTATGGCTATTCAGGAAAATAGTATAATAAGAGGTAAGAAATATTGTATGGTTTCTGGCTCTCTTCTTGAATATTGTGGTCATAAATTTGAAGTAAAACCAGTCAATGTTTTCCTCTAAATTTGTTTAGTTGTAAAAGAATGAGAATGAGCTTGGTGTTGACTTTGATTGAATCAAGGTTTGGATTTTGCCAGGTAAGTAAAATGAATGGAGAGCAGTTGAGTCATTTTAATAAATGATAGACCACTAATCCTAGCTGGTAAAAGAGGAAAGTAAGAAATAAAGCCAGAGAGGGAGAAAGTGAAAAGGTAGCAGAATCAATAAGGTATATGTCAGACATGGGTAGAGAAAGTCCTGGAACTTGGTGGCCAGAGGGAGCCCAGGAAGGACAGGAGCACTGTGCTAGAGACTGAAATTTGGAAAGGTGACAGTTGTGGTCAGTGCTGATGTCTCAGTTAAAACCAAGATGGGATCATGGGAGCTGAAGTAGGATGAATGATGCATTTGTGCAGTCATGAGAATCAAGGAAACTTGAAGCCAGGGAATTGAAAGAATTGCCTATATGGATAAATATGAAGAATTACAACAGCAATAGCTTTGGAGATAGTGATAATAAACCAAAGGTTACAATATTAAATGGCTAGAAAAGAATGGTCAGGGTCCTACAAATAATGGTGATAAAAGAAAGGGAGTATGGTATACCTTGATGGCATGAGCTTTAAAACTTTTTTTTTTTCCCCAGCAAAAGCAAGAAACAATGGTCCAAATTGGTAGTAAGTATCAAGGAAAATACCTAACTCATCACCAGGTCCAACAGTACAATGGATTCATAGAGGAATATGAAGACAGAGAGTTTCTCTCTGTTCTGGAATCATACAGTCTTCCTGGGGAAAGGGGCAGTGTTTCTGTAATTACATTGAATTAAGTATGGGTAGTTATGAAAGTGACATATCAAAGCATAATCAGCATATTTAGAATGGATTCACCTTTATCCTCCTTACAGCTCACAAAAATTGCTCAGAAATACTGTCAGTGAATGATTTATTTGCATGTGTGTTTGTTTATTCATTTGACAAACACAGCTAGAGGGAATTACTTTGTCCCAGATATGTTAAAGCACTTGGAAAATGTTAACCAGTTAATTTTCAATACAAGGTTAGGAAATAGAAACTGTTGCTGTCTCATTGTAAAAATAAGAAAACTGAGGCATGGAGAGATTAGGTAAATTGTTCAAGGTTATATTTTAATGGTAATAAAAATATTTCTCCATCTCAAATTTAATTACAGAAAGTAGATATGAGAAGTTAACGTTCCATCTGGGTATACAAAGAAAGTGTTAACCATTCAGACATTATAATAATTAATAATAAAAAAAGCAAGCTACCTTTAAAATTAATCAGTTTAAAATTAACTGATTTGCATCAACAAATCAGGCAAAATCATTCTTTCTAAATGACCAGAATGAGGCCTGAAGGACTGACATGATTATTAAATTTGACCAACAAACAAACAAACAAACAAAAATAAAAACACAAAACGCATTTACTTAGTACTGGGACTTTTCAGAAACTTACTATTGTACACAAAAGCCTGAGAAGAAATCCCTAACTCTGAGAGCACACTGTCTCCAAGAATGCCCTGAAAACAGAGGTGGGGACAGGGCAGGCAGGGGAAATGATGCAAGCACAGAGGGGAAATACTCCCCCCTGGGGGATTCCTAAGGGCTCAGTTCACTAGAGTGACATTTGACATCTACTGAGGAGAGAACTAGATCACCAGGGTGGTAGTAGGACAATCCAGGCAAATGGAATTCCAGGATCAAGAAAGGGTGTCAAATTTAGAGGCCATTTAAAGACACAACATGTTCTGGCAATGGTAAGATCCACATTGTGCCTAAGTGTCTCCATGGGGGATGCCGGAAGGCACCTACTATGGGAGTGATACGATCATATTTATTGGTAAAGCACAGACGGCAGGGCTGGATTGGACAGAAGCTGGTATTATGCTGAACTAAAGGTATTATGCTGAACATATTATTATGCAATAATTCTGCAGGGAAATAACCAACCTCACCGGGCACCAAACCCCTCCTTGCTCTATCTAATAAAACCATGCTGGCATCCATAAGATCTTCCTTCTTGCCAAATGTCTTCTCAGCATAGTCATTTGCATAGGATTTGCCTTCCGTATGTAATGCATTTCTCTTTCTGGTTAAACTCTACTCATTCTTCAGATTGAAATTCAATTGTCAGTTCCTCAGAGAAGCCCTGACACCCCTGACCTGGCCAATATCCCCTTCCATATGCACTAACACACCATGTACCTTTTATTCTAGCACTAAACTCAGGTATGGATTTACATTCATTTATAGAACCATTTGATCAATTTCTGTCTTCACCATTAGACTGGAAGCTTCCTGAAATCAGGGATTCATGTCATGTTTTACTCAACCTTATATTTCCAGCACAGTGCCAGGCAGATAATAGGTACGTAGAAATACTGACTAAATCAAGGAAAGCTTGTACTAAAGGAATGGAAGTGAGAAGTGAGAAGTAGATGGGAATTTTGAACTAAGAGAATGTATGATTAAGTGAATATTGTTGAATGCTATTTTAAGATTAAGTCACATTTAAGAAATAGCTCTTCAAAATTACATATTAAGATATCTCATATTTATGACATTTGATAGAAGGAGAAAAGAAGACATGTGAATTCAGTTCTTTGATTTTGAAAAAAATGAATAGATGCACAGTTTTCTACAGTGGAAAAGGAAACTATGGAAATGTTATTATTTCCTCTAGCTAAATTTCTTCTCTTGTATCCTTTTGTCACCCTATTGCTTTCTTGCCATCCCCACATTATTCATATTTCAAGACATAGCTAAAACCCATCTCCTTCATGATGCTTATTATAATATTCAATCAATATTGATTAATAGATTGCTACATGCAAACCCCTAGGTCTGGTTAATATGTGTTTAATTATCTTTCCTCCCTGATTTCACAGGTAAAATATTCACAACAGTAATAGATCTGCACAACTACCAGCAGGAAGCTAACTAGATGATTGATGAACAACACATGGAGTCATTTTTTCACTCCCAACAAATATTTTTCCTACTGGCAGAATATCTGGATTTCAGATGTGATAATTACTTAACTATATACCTTACCTACAGTTTTGATGACAGAAATTTATTATCAAAGTGGCCAATTATTTTACTATTTTTATGCTTATTTTTTTACTGTATGCTACTTTGACTTTTTTTTTTCAAAATTATCTGCAAGAAATCAAAATCCTAAATTCAACTTTAACAGCTGGTAGCTGAAGTCTATATATGTGTAAATAGTTGATTAAATTAACTAGATTGACTGACTCAGGGAATTTTTATGAACAGTATCTTCAAGGCTGTGTCTTATAAACTTAGAAATTTATAAAGCTTAATCTCATGTCATATTTCTTCTCCTTTCTGCTGATTTTTAATGTGTACAGTATTCTTCTCTGCCAGGTATCTAAGAAGTAATATTGCATAATACTTGTCTTCCCTTTCTCATTAGCCGAGGAATATGGATATTTTATTTAAAAAAATAAAAGATTCTTTTTAAAAAGCAAATAAGCATGATAAATCAATAACAGAACATTTCTTGTTATTATTTCTTTTATCTTTATGACCTTAGAAATAGACTTGGGTATAAAGCCTCAAGTTTACAGCTCAAAGTTATTTTACTATTTTTGTTCTTGTTATTTCTGACAGAAATATTTTTAATGTAATGAAAAATACCCAATTAAAAGTATAAAGAACTGGAAAAATGGACTTTGCCAGAATAAAAGGAGTTCAAATTAATCAAAAGCTATATTAAAGAACCACAGGCTATGTAATAGATTGAAAATAAACGGGGGTCTTATAACCATGAGTGTGTGTGTGTGCCTGTGTGTGTGTGACAGGGCTAGCGAGAGAATACATGAATGTTTTAGGCAACATTGCAGAGTGGATCAAGGAAAATTTATGAGTACAACACCATAGTAAAAATTAAGAAAATCTTTTCAGTCTGATATAGTGAAATGAATACAGGCTTTCATGAGAAAAATCTTTATCTCAGTATAGACTAACATCCTGTTTTTCTTATCTACAAATTGAGGGCAGTAAAACTTGCCATTCTAACATGGATAACTACTAAGGATGCAGTAAAACACACACACACACACACACACACACACACACACACTTAAAAATACTTGTAAATAGTAAGGACCTCTGGCATAGTGATGGCATGATGTATTAAGTATGTAGAACTAAGGATTAACAGTAGTACAGTTAGCATTTATTGAAAAGCTAATTTTATCCACTTATTAAACACTTCACATGTATTATTTTTATTTCATCCTCACAACAACACTCTGATATACTTATTGTTACATTCCATGTTTTAAGATAAGGAATGCATGGCTTAAGGAATTAAATTAGTGCCTCAAGGTCACTCAGGCAGAAGTCAGAGTTAACCCAACACCTAGTGTGACCAGCAAGCCTAAACCCTTTAACTTACAGTCTACTGTTTATTTTCCTCTTTGTCTTAACCTCAGGACCTTCCAGAGCTCCCATTTCATGGTGTATACTGTGTTTTATCCTCCAGAACTTTTGTGTATCTATCTTTCTTCCACTAGAGTATAACATATCACAATCAGGGTTGGAACCTCACACATCTTTGTATCCCCAAAATATAGCAATATGCCAAACTCCTAGGAAAGAAGAGTAAATATTGGCTTAATGACTAGTTGACCACATTTCTGTTTATTGTTTTAATCAAAACCACATCATCTGTAAGTAATAATGGTTATCAAAATGTACTGGGTAACTCAAATTTGCATCAGAGTTCTTATAAACATATGGTTGTCAAAAGAAAAAAATTAAACAGGTTTCCTTCTACTCTCAAAACAAACCATTACTTTTGAAAGTCCCAATATTTTGGGTGGCCTTTGATTTGTATTCTCTTATTCAATAAATTAATGGATGTATTTATGAATTGATGATTCATTATAGTACATAATATTTTTGTTAAACAACTTACGTAGTGCTTCCCATATGTCAGGTACAGCTCTAAGTGTTGTGTTAGTTTGTTCTTCATAACCATCATATGAAGAAGGCACCACTGGCTCAGTTGGTTAAGCAGTTGCCTTCAGGTCTGGTCATGATGTCAGGGTCCTGGGATGGAGCCCCTAGGGCAGATCCCCATTCAGCAAGGAGTCTGTTTCTCCCTCTCCTTCTGCCCTTCCCCCCACTTGTGTATTCTCTTTCTCTCTAAAATAAAATCTTTAAAAAAAAATTAAAAGGCGCTATTATCCCTGTTTCACAGAAGAACAAGTCAGCAACTTGTCCAAGGTCACATTGCTTGGAGTGGAGGTATTAGCATCTAAATGCCTGAATCTGGACTTGAGAGCTGTGTTCTTTAAGGGTCACACTGTCATCTCACTGTTTCATGGGGTCTGATAGCTCACTTATAACAGTAAGAATCCTTTCTCCACAGTAGCTCCCCTTTCCCCATGTTTTTGGGACATTTTAAAAATATGGTTCATTGATGTATAATTTACAACTAGTAAAATACACCTTGCCCCTCAGTGTTTATTTCAATGAGTTTTGACAAAAAGACACAGTTATATAAGCATTGCCATGATCAAGACGTTGAAGATTTCCATCATTCCCAAAAGTCTCCTCAAGCTCCTTTTCAGTCAAACCCCCAACACCATCCTCAGTCCTTAGAAGCCACTGATCTGATATCTGTCCTTATAGATTACCTTTTCTAAATTATTGTATTAACAGAATCATGTAATACTAGCCTTTTGTATCTGGATCTTCATAAAATGTAACACTTTTGAGATTCATCCATGTTGTTGCATGGACCAGTAATTTGTTCCTTTTTATTGCTGATTGGTATTCCATTTTATGAATGTCCCACAATCTCTTTAGCCATTCATCAATTGAAGGACACTGTATTGTCAATTCCAGGATGAGACAATTTTCATTTTTTTTTAAAAGATTTTATTTATTTATTTGACAGAGAGATCACAAGTAGGCAGAGAGGCAGGCAGAGAGAGGGGGGAAAGCAGGCTCCCTGCAGAGCAGAGAGCCCGATGCGGGGTTCGATCCCAAGACCCTGAGATCATGACCTGAGCCAAAGGCAGAGGCTTAACCCACTGAGCCACCCAGGTGCCCCGAGACAATTTTCAATAAAGTTTCTGTAAACATTTACAAACATAGCCATATATGTGGACATATATTTTTATATCTCTAGGCATAAGATAGTGGGGTCATATGACAAGTAAATTTTTAACTGTGTAAGAATCAGCCAAACTACCTTCCCATGTGACTACTTAAATTCTCACCAAGGATATATGATTTCTAATTGCTTTGCATCCTTGGTGACATTTGTTATTGCCAGGGTGGGTTTTTTTGTTTTATTTACTTAACAGACATTTTTGTATGCATGTAATAATACTCCATTGTGATTTTAACTTGCAATTTCTACATGACTAATGCTTTAAATAGCTTTTCTTTTAATTACTATCTGTATATCTTCTTTGGTGAAGTATCTACTCGAATTTTCTCTCCATTTTAGAAACTGGATTATTTATTTTCATAAAATTAGACTGCAGGAATTCTTATGTAATCGGTTGCAAATCCTTTATCAGATGTTTTACAAATATTTTTTCTAATATGCCTTTTCATTATCTTAGAGGTAACTTTGTACTCATTATTATTTTTAATTAGGAAAAATACTTACACAATTTTCTTTTTTTTTAAAGATTTTATTTATTTATTTGACAGACAGAGATCACACCTAGGCAGAAAGGCAGGCAGAAAGAGGAAGGGAAGCAGGCTCCCGGCTGAGCAGAGAGCCCGATGCGGGGCTTGATTCCAGAATGCTGGGATCATGACCCGAGTGGTAGGCAGAGGCTTTAACCCACTGAGCCACCCAGGCGCCCCTATACAATTTTCTATCGTGATCATTTTTAAGTGCATATTTCAGTGGCATTAAGTACATTAACATTGTTGTATGACTATCACCACTCTTTATCTCCAGAACTTTTTATACCTTGAAAAATTAAAATTCTATACCCATCAAATACAGCTCACCATTTCCTGTTCCTTTCCAGCCTCTAGCAGCTATCATTCTACTTTCTGTCTCTAAGAATTTGAGAACTCTAGGTACCTCATATAAGAGGAATCATACAGTATCTGTTCCTTTGTGATTTTTCACTTTATTCACTTAACATAATGTCCTCAAGATTCATCTATGTTGTATCATGTGTCAGAATTTTCGTTTTTAAGGCTGAAAAACATCCTATTGTATCCATATGCTACATTTTATTTACTCGTTCATTCAGTTAGCTATCTGAAAGACATCCACAG
The DNA here is from genome assembly GCA_003697995.1 of Taxidea taxus jeffersonii. Taxonomy (NCBI): domain Eukaryota; kingdom Metazoa; phylum Chordata; class Mammalia; order Carnivora; family Mustelidae; genus Taxidea; species Taxidea taxus. The sequence continues at coordinate 44,267 of RCUC01169812.1, forward strand.
ATAAACATTCCACCTTTGGCTATTAGGAGTAATGCTGCCATGAAATATATGTACACAAATACTCATTCATGTCTCTGTTTTCAATTCTTTTGGATATGTACCCACAATAGAATTGCTAGATCATATTTTTAATATTTTGTGGAACTGCCATACTATTTTTAATGGCAGCTACACCATTTTTTAATCTAACCAATAGTGCACAAGCATTCTGGATTCTCTACAATCTTGCCAACACCAGTTATTTTCTGTTATTTTGATTGTAGTCATCCTAAGAGGTGTGAGGAGGTATCTCATTGTAGTTTGAGTTGCATTTTCCTAATTATGAGTGATTTTGAACATCCTTTAATGTGCTTATTGACTATTTACATATCTTTTTTGAAGAAATATCTATTCAAGCTCTGACCACTTTTTGGATTGAGTTTTTTTTTATTGTTGAGTTGGAGGAGTTCTCTATATTCTATATATTAACTCCTTATAAGAAATGCAATTTGCAAATACTTCTCCTATTCCAATGGTTGCATTTTCACTCTAATGATTGTATCCTTTGATGCACAGAAGTTTCAATTTGATGTAGCTCAATTTCTCTACTTTTTCTTTTGTCTCCTGTAATTTTGGTGTCATGTAAAAGAAATCCAAAGTCACAAAGTTTTTTTTTTTTTTCCTAAAAGTTTTATAGTTTCAGGTTTGTTATTTAGATCTTTGATCCATCTTGAGTTAATTCTTGTATATGATGTAAAGTAAGGGTCCAACTCCATTCTTTTGTATGTGAATATTCATTATTCCCCAAATCATTGGATTAAGGGTTTCCTTTCCCCAGTAAGTGCTCTTGCCACCCTTGTCAAAATGACTTAATCATATATGCAAGGATTATTTCTGGCCCCTCTGTTCTATTCCATTGACCTATAGTTCTGTCTTTATGCCAGTATCACTTTGTGTTGGTTACTACAGTTTTATAGTAAGCTTGAAATCAGGAAGTATGAGACCTCCAACTTTGTTCTTTTTCAATATTGTTTTGGTTGTTTGGGGTTTCTTGAGATTCCATATGAATATTATAATGGACATTTCTACCTCTGCAAAAAACATCATGGGGATTTTGATAGGGAGTGAGCTGAATGGGTAGATTGCTCTGGGTAGTATTGACATCTGTGTCTTCTAATCTGAAAACACAGAATGCATTTTCTTTTACTGATGTCTTCTTTAATTTCTTTCAGTACTATTTTTATTTTTGTCTCTTTGGTTAGGTTTGTTCCTATGTGTTTTCTTTTAATTGTAAATGAAAATGTTTTCTTAATCCCTCTTGTATTATTCTTCGTTAGTATATAGAAGTGCAACTGATTTCTATGTGTTGATTAACTAATTTCTGTGTGCTGCTTTGGATCCTGCAACTTTGCTAAATTTTGTTATTAGTTCTAACAGTGTGTGTGTGTGTGTGTGTGTGTGTATTCTTTGGGATATCTATCTATCTATAGATAGATAAAATGTTCATATCATCTGTGAAGGGAGATATTTTTACTTCTTCTTTTCTATTTTGGATGTCTTTCTTTTTTTTTCTTCCCCAATTTCTCTACTCCTATGTTAAACAGAAGTGGTGAAAATGAGCTTACTTTTCTTGTTCCTGATCTTAGACAGAAAGGTTTCAGTCTTTCATAATGGAGTATGAAATTAGTTGTGAAATTTGCATATATGGTCTTTACTGTGTTGAGGTAGTTTCCTTCTATTCCTAGTATATTGTTTTATAATGAAAAGTTGTTGAATCTTGTCAATGCTTTTCTTAATCTGCTTAGATGATTATGTGTTTGAGTGTTTTTCTCTTCATCATATATTACATTGATTGATTTTCATTTGTTGAACAAGCTTTGTGTTCCAGAAATAAATCCCACTGGGTCAAGGCAGGTAATTATTTTAATATGTTGTTGAACATCTGTTTGCTAGTATTTTGTTGTTTTTTTTTCTTTTTTTTTTTAATTAATATCCATCAGGAATATTTGTCTATAGTTTCCTTGTGGTGTCTTTATTTGACTTTGGTATCACATAATGTCCAAGTAGAATGAGTTTGTGTTTCCTCTCCTTCAATTTTTTGAAAGAATTTCAAGAAGAATGGTGTCAGGTCTTCTTTAAATGTTTTGCAGAATTCTCCAGTGAAGTCATCTGGTCCTGAGCTTTTCTTTCTTTGGAGACTTTTACTTACTAATTCAATCTCCTTATTAGTTACTGGTCTCCTCAGAATTTTTATTTCTTCATGATTCAATCTTGGTAGATTGTTTTTCCTAGGAATCTGCCCATTTTATCTGACGTTATCCAACTTGTTAACACTAAGCAAGGCATTTTAAAGTGCAGAAATATTTAATTTTGATAAAATTCAATTTTTTTTCTTTTATAATTTGTGATTTTTAGTGCCTAGATGAGAAAACTTTATCTAGTCAGATGTCACAGATATTTTCCTGGGGTTTTTTCTTGAAGTTAGTTTTGTTCTTACATGTAGGTTTATAAACCTGTTCAAGTTAATTTTTGTATGTGGTATGAGGTAAAAGTAGAGGTATTTTTTTTTCACACTTAATGAATGTCTAATATTTGGATCATTTGAAGGAAAGGAAATCCTTTCCCCATAATGGTACAGTTTTTTAAAGATTTTATTTATTTATGTGACATAGACAGAGAGAGAGAGAGCACAGGCAGAAGGAGAGGGAGAGACAGATTCCCTGAGAAGCAGGGATCCTGATGCAAGTTTTAATTCCAGGACTCTGGGATCATGACCTGAGCCGAAGGCAGATGCTTAATCTACAGAGCCACCCAGCTGTCCCTATTCTTTTCTATTTCCACTCTTTCTTTTAAATCATGAATACATTTTATTTATTTATTTATTTATTTACTTACTTACTTACATACTTACTTATTTATGAGAGAGAGGTGGGACCGGTATGGAGGGGCAGATGGAGAGGAAGAGAGAGAATCTTACTCAGGCTTCATGTCCAGGAAGGACCCCAACATGGGGTTCAATTTCACAACACTCAGATCATGATCTGAGCCAAAATCAGTAGTTGGATGCTTAACAAACTGAGCCACCTCGACATCCCATAAGTCATGAATAGATTTTAAATATTGCCAAATTATTTTCTAAAGCTATTGAGATGCATATATGAATCTGTTATTTTACCTTCTTGATATGAGAAATTATACTGATTAATTTTTATGTATTGAGTGACCTTAGCATTCCTGGAAAAATGACAATTTAGACATAATGAACTTTTTGTATGTTTCTGGATTTGTTTTACTAGTACTTTTCTAAGGACTTTAGAGAAGTCCCTGCCTCATAATAGTACAGATCCTGCTCCTGGTCCAGTAGAAGTAGTCTGTTGCCTTGTATTAATACAGATTCTCAGCCCAAGCAGATTTTCTGTACCTCCCCCAAGGCAGAGACCTTTGCTTTTATTCCTACCAACTAGAAGCCAAGGATCTTTACTGGAGCATAGGGATTGACAGGATTCCTGGCTCTCCTACAGCAGCTTAATTATTTTCTTTGTATGACAGAAGGATCTAGAAGATGTGCGCAAATTCATATCTAGAGGCCAGTGTAAAGGAGCTTGGAAATGAATGCCAATTCAACTTTGTGTTGCAAACTTCTATGGCTCCTCTTCTATCACACTAGACCATATTTGATATTTAAGAATTAATTAATAATTTCAGATATTTTGTTCCAGTTACTTATAAAGAAGTCACCTTCTTTTCCCATCTCTGACAAAGATTAAAGAGTTCATCTGTTCCGAGTCTCTTCAGAAGGGTTTGTCACCTTTTGGAGTTCAGTACTTTCAGTTACCTTACAACCTCAAAAAGTAGGATAATTTTGTAGGTTATTTGGCCTTTCTCCTTGGCAGATAATGGGTAATACTCTCTTGCAGCTTTCTACAATGTACTTAGAAATAGAGCCCCCTTCTTTTTTTCTGTTCTAAAACAGTCTAAACAGAAAATTATCCAAATTGTAGTTGACTTGCACTTCAGACTCAAACATATCCTCGGGGTTAGCAGGTAATCAAGGCAGAAACATCATTTTCTGGCTTCATCATTCTGATTCATTCAATATTCAGTGTTATTTTCTCCCCTCTTCTGAGCCTTGACCTTTCAAAACTAATCTCATCCAAAAATAAACTTGAGATAGAGATAATCTATAAATTATATTTTTGTTTGTCTTCTCAGCTTAATTCTAATTATTTCCCTGATAGAAGATATACAATATTGCATTATTAGATTATAACTGAAATATAGACTAGTGAAATGGGAGGTTAGCTCCGTATCTTAACTTAGAACAGGAAAATGATTGAATTGAAAATAATCTAAATAATTTTTGAACTCTTTATTTTCTTATTAGGAAGAACATCAGAAATAACACTAAAAATTTAGCATAAGATTAGTAGCTAAATAATTTATTACATTTTAGAAACATGAGTGCATGTTTCAATATAAAATTAAAATTACTATATATATAGTTCCATTTGACTTTTTCCTCAGGGTTTTCAATTGCTTTAACACTATGATGATTCACTCACTTGCTGTAACTAAATTCAAGTACATATAGTATAAACATCCTCTGGATGGCTAATTTAATAATGGATTTGAAATATTTTAAGACAGAATATAACTATGAGGACATCACTTGACTTAATGAGAACATTATATATACTTAGATAGAGACACATAGAGCCTATTGAACTTATCATAGAAAGTTAACAACAAATACAGGGATATTAAGGCAAGAAGTTGATTAAATATAAAGGATTAAAATGAAAAATCTTGATTCTATATTAATTAATTTATTTTATTATCTAGAGTCATCTCTCTCCTTTAACCCCAAAGTGGAACAAAAGTCACAATTGATTCAATTTTGAGTCTGTTTTTTATTCAAAAGTGAGTTCTTGAGCATCTATCTTATGTGAATCAGTACTCTGTTGGATATTGGGGATTTAACTGTGGGTGAGGTAGTGTCATGCCTGACTCCCAGACTTCATTTATAGTTGTAGACATAAATATGTAATTACTATAAACTTAGATGGTTATTAAATCAGAAGTGGAAGAGAGTTTGCAAGTGATAACATTGTAATTCAATTTATTCTAGGGATTTTAAAAAATCATATTATTGTTTGGTAAGTTTCACTCTTGCTATTCTGAATGTTTATAACAAGGCACATCACATGGTAAATACAAAAAAAAAATTATAGAATGCATATGCAATGCCACTGACTTTGTGGAGGTCAGTTTACCTAAAAGTTCTATTCAGTCACTAAATGGGATGGTTTTGCTGCAACAATTTGTCCTTGCTCAGGAAATACGAACTAGTGTTTTAGACTATAGAACAAGTCAAGTGAAGATTCTCTTTAATCAAACATCCCAGTATATATTTGATGTACAGGGGCCACTGGGAATCTTGCAAAGTATGCACAGAAACCAAAATTTTCCAGAGAAAGTATTTCTGAAATCTGTTCTCTCTTGCAACAAGTTTTATTAAAAACAACAACAAACAAAATTACTCAGAATCAGAAGGTAATCACTTATGTATAGTAGGAAATCCATGGTATCTATAATTGTAGCATATTAAGAACTAGAGGAACCCAAAATATGATAGCAATAGTAAAACCCACCTATACTTTCTATAAAACACATAGGTCATTTAGGAAAATAATATTCAAAATATGGCTCATAAGTCACTGAAAACCTTAGAAGACATATTATGAGGTTCTCAGGGTTACCATGTTCAGAAGAAAAATATCAATAATTGTTTTTCTTTATATACATTTCATATATTTGGAAGGTAAGATTAGTTTTCATTTTCATAAAAACTTCCATATTTTCCAACAGATACTTTATTCATAAGTATGTCTCCTGAATTAGTGTGTCTCAACTAACATTCAAACAATAGGCAAAAAATCTTATTTAGCATTTCATTTGTATGTTGTAGCTTTAAATTTGCATGTTTCGTTATTCTAATTATGCTTCATTGTATCCGCAATTCATTAAAATAAATCAACAATTCAAAAGTGGTTCATTAAGGCAAATAGTAATTAAAATCACAAATATCTAAAAATTGAGTTTTATTAGAAAGCTGATCAATTTGTTTCTTATTGACATTTTTTTCCATTTTATTTATTTTCAGTGTTCCAAAATTCACTGTTTATGCACCAGACCCAGTGCTCTATGCAATACGTGCCCTCCATAATACCCACCACCAGGCCCTCCCAACCTCCCCCCCTCCAAGACCCTCCATTTGTTTCTCAGAGTCCACAGTCTGTCATGGTTTGTCTCCCCCTCTGATTTCCCCTTCTCACTTCTCCTCTCCATCTCCCAATGTCCTCCGTGTTATTCCTTATGCTCCACAAGTAAATGAGACCATATGATACTTGACCCTCTCTGCTTGACTTATTTCACTCAGCGTAATCTTTTCCAGTCCCATCCATGTTGATATAAGAGTTGGGTATTCATCCTTTCTGATGGAGGCATAATACTCCATTGGATATATGGACCATATCTTATCTATTCATCTGTTGAAGGGCATCTTGATTCTTTCCACAGTTTGGCGACTGTGGCCATTGCTGCTATGAACATTGGGGTACAGATGGTCCCTTTTTTTCACCACATCTGTATCTTTGGGGTAAATACCCAGTAGTGCAATTGCAGGCTCATAAGGTAGCTGTATTTTTTTAATTTCTTAAGGAATCTCCACGCTGTTTTCCAAAATGGCTGCACCAACTTGCATTCCCACCAACAGTATAAGAGGGCTCCCCTTTCTCCACATCCTCTCCAACACATGTTGTTTACTGTCTTGTTAATTTTTGCCATTCTAACTTTTGTAAGGTGGTAGGTATCTCAATGAGATTTTGATTTGAATCTCCCTGATGGCTAATGAGGATGAACATTTTTTCATGTGTCTGTTAGCCATTTGTATGTCTTTTTTGGAGAAGTGTCTGTTCATGTCTTCTGCACATTTTTTTATGTGATTATCTGTTTTGTGTGTGTTGAGTTTGAGGAGTTCTTTATAGATCTTGGATATCAGCCCTTTGTCTATAGTGTCATTTGCAAATATCTTCTCCCATTCCATAGGTTGCCTCTTTGTTTTGTTGACTGTTTCCTTTGCTGTGCAGAAACTTTTGATCTTGATGAAGTCCCAAAAGCTCATTTTCGCTTTTGTTTCCTTTGCCTTTGGAGACATATCTTGAGAGAAGTTGCTGTGGCCAATGTCAAAGAGGTTACTGCCTATATTCTCCTCTAGGATTTGGATAGATTCTTGCCTCACATTGAGCTCTTTTATCCATTTCGAGTTTATCTTTGGGTATGGTGTAAGAGAATGGTTGAATTTCATTCTTCTTTACATAGCTGTCCAATTTTCCCAGCACCATTTATTGAAGAGACTGTCTTTTTTCCATTGTATATTTTTTCCTGCTTTGTTGAAGATTATTTGACCATACAGTTGAGGGTCCATATCTGGGCTCTCTACTCTTGCTGACTTTAAAGCCAATATATCACCAATTGCAAATTTACACAATAGTGAAAGAAAGTCACAGAATATTTTGCAGTGTTCTGAATAAAGTATAGGGACCTCTTTGGTAGTTAAATTCATTTTAGAAAATAGGCAACAAGTGAAAAAAATTTCATAGAATTGATTAAATTTACTTCCCAAGACAGGAAAAATCACACAACTAGAAAGATGTCATTTAACATTAGCTACCACTTATGAATGAGATGTCAAAATTCACTCTGAGAAAGCAAACCAACCATAATTTTAAAAAGATCAGATTACTATATTGGACACTGCATAATATCAATGTCTTTCAATAGAGATTACCAATTAAATACAGCTGCGTGTTTTGGCAATTTACTTTGTAGTGGGACAAATTTTCTGCTGTTTAGTACATGTATGAGGATAAGGGTGCAGCATCCTTTTGTGTAGTATATCACAGATAACCATGCTACAGGAGAAAAAAATATATATATGTTAGACTTACTCTCTGAGCTGTTACATCGAATGGAAAACATTGTGTTGGGTTTATAACTGAAGGAATAACAACTCTGTGCATACCTAACCATCAATTCATACTTTTGGTTTATTTTTTAAAATAATTTATGAGGCAGCATTCATACAACATAGTGTAAGTAGTGCTAACTTTGTTTCTATCAAATCCTGTTTATAGCGCCCCCAGTTTTCCTTCACAATTTTTACTTTGTTCAATCTTCACATTCCTAACCAAGGACATCATTATTTTGAACTAAAATACTATAATTTGTCATAACTAGAAACTTTACCCATCAGAACCATTCACCAGACAGCAGCCAAATTATTCTTCTTATGACACAACTCTGACTTTTTCTTTCAAACCATAATGTTTCCTTTTTTCCTAGGATGAAAGTACAACATTCTCAAGATATTCAAAATGATCTCATAAGAGCCCTAAATTATCTCACCTAGCCTCCTCTTTATTACCAGCTCTTTGTCACCCCAGCTTATTAAAGTCAAGGTACACTGGATATATTTCACTTTTGGAAATTGCCAAGCTCTTCTTGGTTTCACCAGAACTACTGTATATATAAACATGCAAGTCAGTATACTGCATAACTCTGATAAGAGTATCATGTAAATAGAACTTTCTTGGCCAATACCTGCCCACTCACCCTGGAGTTGTGTATGTAAAGGTCATGACATAAGTTATATTATGTGTGTGATATTTCCAGGCATATTTCTCCCTTTACTTAACTATTTTCACTCACTCTTTAATTCTGTTTGAGTGTGATAAACTCAAATGCTTAATAGTTTTTTTTGAAAGAATTAACCATCATGTATACATAGTTTTTCAAATAGTAAAACTCTTGAAATGGGCACAATTTAATTAGCTCTCTTCAGCAATTCTATGTTTGGTTACGATTTTACTGTAATGTATATATGAGAAATTTAGATTGAATAAATTTATAAAGTTCCGCATCACTGACAGTAGGTAATGGCACAACATATAAACACTAAGTGTTCCAATTTAAAAGTCTTAGTTTTTTTCACTAAATTGAGATTCCTTTTGCATGGTTTTATACGTAACATTATTTTACAGAAGCATGCTTTTTAAAATTTTGTTTTCCAAACAAAATTACATTTTTTTAGAATATGCATCATGCCACCTCTTTATTTAATGCCATTAATTCTGTTGAATGCCTCAATCTTAGCAATGTCATTATGTAAAAGATTAAAATAAAAATCAGAAATCTCCTTTATATTTTTCATTTTTCCTTAACTTTTCTTTAATTTCCATAGTTTTCCTTAATATTTTATTGTTTTATTTAAAAACATTGTCCACCCATAACAATCTAACAAATTGGGATAAACTTTGTAATAACAAATTAATACAGGATATATAAAAATGACTTCTTAAAAATCTTATAGAGAAATGTACTTCATATTTTTAGGAGTCAGATAAATTTTAAACACATGACCAGTGCAAATCAGTTAATCAAATTTCACTGGGTTAGCCAGAGCTTTCTATTTTCAGTCCACTTCATATGTTTTGAGAGTTGTCTTCCACAGAATCATGCAATAGTATCGAGAATACCCACTCCTACACGGCCTCAACTCACATGGAATTAACATCAAAATCAAATGTCACTACCGTTGTAAGAGTGTAATTTATTCTGCGTTTATAATAGTTAATGGACTATTTAAACATAAAATACTGATTAAAAGAATTCAAATCTGAAAATACATGATCATTATAAAGACCTGAATCTCTTTTTATAAAGGCCCTAAATTTGTTCTACCAGTGACTAAACCACTAGATCTATTGTTTGGGCTACTGTTTTGGGGGAATTTGCACTGTGATATACGCAAAGAATTGAAGGAGTTGTAGTGTGTGCCAGTCACCCAACCTTCATGTTTACAATTCATTTAGAGAGATTAGTCTTTGTATAAAATCTCTATATCAACGTAGCAATACTGTCATGTTAATCACGGATCTTAGCACAGGCATCCTGAAGTTGTTCTCTTTGTGACAAAGCTTTGTATAGTGATTTCCTTCCTGAAACAACCACATTCTAATTGATTCCACTATTTATATCACTGCTGACTTCTCATCTCTTCATTATGAACATTAAAAATAAAAATAAAAATGCCATCAGATTGCTTGCCACTTATTTTAGTTCTTTCAGAAATAAATGCTTTATTTTGATGTAACAGCATAAAGTATCTGTGGTATAGTACTTAAAACCAAGTGCAGTGGCTTAGCATAGTTTTTAGATATTTAATCAAACATCTATATAAAAAATATACTCTCACTGGCTGCCAGAGACAAGATTCTGATTACCTATCTTTGAGGAAATGGAATGTTTGAGAAAATTATTTGGTGTGTTCCACTATTGTACCTGTCACACACTTTTAATTAAAAACGTATTGATGCATGACTAAACCGTGCTTGGTGAAAAACAGACCCGTCTTAGTTCAATTGCAGTAACGTACACATAGCCCAATGGAGTAAGCCCGTGCAATTATAACACAAAGGCAGCTCCAGCTAAGTAAGCCTCTAGCACCTCAGTCTCAAAGCAGATGTAGATGTGGAGCACCACATATCACGAATCAATGTGGACTCAATCGGCACAAATGAGTTTACTGATCTAGTCTAAATACCTATAATGAAGACATTTCCCTAATCTATGACAAATTAAATATATGGAGAAATAAATGCTGAATAATGATTAACTTTCCTTCTGTTTCCCACAGTACTGCATGTCAGAATTCACTACACCCATTCACTCTAACTATAAATAATGTCAGTGACTGAAATGAAAAGCAACATTTGCATATTTCAAGTAATGGTGGATACATGTTATTATGAGTTTGGAAGTTGGATCTAAGAGATCTTTTTTTAGGTTAACTGATTTTTTTTAGTAATTTCACTCATGAAAACATATCCAGCAACACAATCAAGCCCAGGAAATGGAAATCAGTGTTCAGTGTTTGAAGGATTAAACTGTATTGACTATTTCTGAGTCACAAAGGGTAAGATGCTTTGGATATCTTTGAAACCATAACCCAGAAAGAAAAAACATAAGTAGTAAATTATTCCAGTGGGTAGTTTGTTTTATTTTATTTTGTTTTGTTTTACTATTCCTAATATAGACCAATGAATACATCTAAAAGCTGTATTTAATAATGCTATAACACAATAAAGTAAACCAAAGATCACTAATTAATTTTTTTTTCTTAATTTTCTATGAGAACTCACTATGCACTACACTGAACACCGGGAAAGGAGGAAAACACTTAATTTTGTTCTTTGTAGGAGAAGCTTCACATTAGGTGCTTCTATATACAGGAGGTCCTGAGGATACTTTTGAGAAGCAGAAATTGTTTTACAGAGGGAGCTACTGCCATTATGATAAATAAGCTGAATTTTTCAACACTAATGAGTGATAGTTTCAAACTTCTTATCCTCTGACAGCAATATCTGGTTCTTATCTACATTACTGTGGTTAATTAATTGTTCCTACATTCAAGTAACTTAACAGTCAAAAAGGGGAATTGTTTTTGAGAAAGCCCACTAATGTGTGATCCTAAAAACTCTGTGTTTTCATGCTTCCTCTTATTTTGTTAACTTGACGTTTCAGAGGTTAACATTGCAATCTTCATTTTATAGTAACAAATCAGGCTAAAAGAGGCTATCTTTGTCTTCCAAAGTTACTAGCATATGAGAGGCTTAAATTTCAAATTCAAGTCTCATTCTCAAACCCCAGTTTCTCCTGGAATTAGCGTACAGGAATGGCATAAAGGGGAGGTAAATACGAGCATCTACCATTTGGATTTAGGGAGGTGAAGTTTATATTGAGTTATCTAGACTTGAGAAAATGATCAAAGGTTTTTAGGTGGGAGAATAGTATCACTGACATCTCACTATAAGGAATCAGGGTAATTATAGACATATACCTGGAAGCAACATAAAAGTCGATTCAAAAGTGGAGAGTACTGACATGGGATAATGAAGTAAAAACTTCTGATAGCCAGAGAAACTATGAAGAAGTAAAAGCTGAGGTGGGGGGTGGTTGTTAGGGAGGTAGAATTGATTGGATAGTTCTGATACCCATTTAATGGCTATCAATGTTTCAACCCTTGGTAAAAAGATATTGAGAGGAAATACTACATTAAGAAGAAATAGTAGGAATGAGAATAAAATAGAAGACATCAATTTTGAGCATAAGGAATTTGATTCCTTATTGACAATGTAGGACTTAAATAATGAAAGAGAGGAGCTTGATATAATGACTGAAGAGCCATTTGTATAAATGTGAGAGCTCAAGCTACTGCTTGATAAGAAATGGGGAAGATAGACACAGACTCAGCTTTGGGGACTACCTCTTTTTACATGATGAGAGGAGTTCTATCAGTGGTCATGATTTGGTGGTGAATCAAGAAAGACAACATCAAGAACATCAAGAGATGAGAAAGTTTCATTTCAAATAAGCAATGATAGAGCCCCTAATGTATACCATGTGGTATTCTTATCTCCAGGAACCAGGAATTACAAGAGAGCTTCCATATTCTCTCTCATTAAAAAACAAAAACAGAAATAAAACAACACAAAACAAAAACACATAGGTTGATGGCTGTGAGAAAATACATAACTTGGTAGAATACTGTAACACAGGCCTCGTGAAAAGTTGTATTTAAAAAAAAAAAAAAAAGATTTTGGGACGCCTGGGTGGCTCAGGTCATGATCCCAGCGTCCTGGGATCGAGTCCCACATCGGGCTCCTTGCTCAGCGGGGAGCCTGCTTCTCCCTCTGCCTCTGCCTGCCTCTCTGTCTGCCTGTGCTCGCTCCTGCCCTCTCTCTCTGACAAATAAATAAATAAAGTCTTTAAAAAAAAAAAAAAAGATTTTAAGTAATCTCTAAACCCAATCTGAGGCTCAAACTCACAACTCAGGAGATCAAGAGTCACATGCTGTACTGACTGAGCCAACCAGGCACCCTGAAATGCTGCAATTTTGAAGGGAGCAATTGGAGGTGCCTCCATTTTCACACCCTCAGACTTCTACCATTTCACATATATCTAATGTTCTCTCTATATCGCCTTCATTAAAATCATTCATTATTCATTCACTTGCTCATAAACTTGCTTATTAATTAGCCATATACTTTCCAGTAAAGTATATGCTAGATAATGTGTAGAGTCATAAAAATTAGAGAGAGAAAATTCCTGTTCTCATGAAGGATAGATGAACGCTTTTGTGTGCCTTGAACGCTTATATGAAAGCAGGATAGTAAATCTTATCATCTAATAATGACATGTAAATGCTGCAGGAGACCCAATCCAAAGACGCAATGATTTTGAAGATGTTGCAGTATTTCTCATTCCTTTTCACTATAGACTACATTCAAGCTCAACAGGGTTTTATTTTTCCTCTGATTCTGCCAAGCCTATTTCTTTAGCTGTGGTTTCATTCTCAGATAGTGGAAATTTTATTTACTCATTCATTTACATTTATATACTACAATTTGCCCTCAAACTACATGCCCTGAAACTAAGATTCTGCTTACTTTATGGAAAACAAGATAAGAGAATGAGATTATTCCTTTGGTAAGAGAATCCACTGAGTAGATCAAGCAGACATTTCCTTATTCATTTCCCTGAATTCAGGGCTCCTGGAAGAATAGTTTAAAAAAAAAAAAAAAAAAGGAAGAAGAAGAAGAAAAAGAGCAAAGCACTGACTTGCTTCTGAAAGTATGTCCATGAATCTTTACATATTATAACATAAAAAAGTTATGTGTAAAGCTTCCCAAACTGATAATATTGTGGTTATTATTCTCTCCCTTAGAAAAAATTACTTTGTAAAAGGTTTTATCAACAAATTACAACTGCAAACTAACACCATCTGTAATCAGGCCCTTCATCTGGAGAATTAGGATCAGCATAACTTTCTTAGAGTGCCCGTGGAGTTAGAGGATGCTGCTGCCCCTTTGCAGAAGTAAATTGCCTCTTGAAGCACACATGGAACCACTTTTATTTGTAACTCCTGTGACCAATATTATTCTTTTTCACTTATACAAATTACTCAATAAAAGGAAAACAGCATGTTTGAATAGTGAATTTTCAGCATAGTGTGCTGGAAGAGATTTATTGCTAGGAAGAGCTGAGTTCTAGGAATGCTGAGAGCCAGAGGGCGATGCAGATGCATGCAGAAGGATTCCATCACAGTTTCAGGTGCCTCCCTTCACTCTGCTCTTGATGACTGGGGCATCCCCATAGAAGCCGTCTGTTCAACATCTTGAGAGAACATGTGGCATTCAGAGGGACATGCTTAGGATATGAAGTGTTATTGAACAGCCCCTTTCCTCCTTACTGTTTCATTCATTTCTCATTGCTACTGTTTTAGCAACTAGCAGGTTCACTTGGCCTCCCTGGCCAATTTTCTACATGTCAGCATTTTGAAAACATCCATAAATCTCTAAACCCACATATAGGTAGTTTTGTTCTAATGCAGAGCCAAATGACTTTTTAAGTGGTTTCCCTAAAATCTTATGCAAATATCTAAAGTAATCCAAAGAGTTGCTTAGCATGTCCATAATCGAATGCTCAGGTTGTGCTTCACTGAAAAAATTATTTAAAAATATGGAGAACCTTATATAAATTTGTGCACATCTGGTATATAACGATGTTAGGAAGCATGCTCTTGAATTCAGCTTCCCAAATAAAGTTCCTTTGTGGAAGAAAACAATTTCACCAACAAGATATTATATTCCCAGTGTTGCTCCAGTGGAAAGCAAAAAGACTTTATTGGATACTTCATGTAGAAATCATGTATCAAAAGAACAGAAGACTTAGAGCAAATTTTAATTATGAATAAAAACTAGTGATACATACAGTGATATTATACATACACTGTAGTATAGTTTTATACTTATACAATTGTAATAAAGAAATATGCATACTAATATTATCATATATAAAATATATAATTATGTAGTATTTAATTGCTATTAGATTTATTTGTCATATTTAAGTTCAACTTACTTAATCATATTCAGTGATCATGAAACATGTATTATAATTTTAAACACCTGCTAATTTATATTTCTTAGGACTACTTTATTTCTATGTCATGCAAAGCATGGCTTTTTGGCTAGTTTCTCATGAATTCTTAAATTGTATTTATGGAATATTTATCTGGGCACATTTCACTTATCTTTAACAGATCAAAAGATTTTGTCGCAATCCCTTGAGAAAATAATACATAATTTCACATTTCCTTTACTAAACAAAGTAAATGGTTTCATTAAATTAAAGAAAAATAAAGCTTTACCGATGAACCTTTAATTAAAAAAATTTTCTCCCCATTGTAGTTGGGTACGTTAAAAAAATTCAGCTGAGCAAATTTAAAGATCAAATTTGCTTTATTCAGTGATTCATGGATCAGGCAGCACCCTATCTAGGGAGTAGAAATGTACTCCAAAGGGGAAAAAAAAAAAAAAATAGGTAAAAGGGGGTAGGGCAAGGAGAGAGAATTACCTCATCTTTCTTTGGGGGACAGCAGGGATCTATCAGATAGTTTACTTCACCAGACTGAGCAGGTAATTCCAGACCGACTAGTTAAAGATCACACTCTGGGGAAATGCTGAAACTACAATTAGGTTAGATTTTAAGTCTTGGATTACTGATGTGGAGCTTAGCACAACTGACCCTATTTGGGGCCTGTCTTTTTTTCTTTAACAGGTGTGAGTCAGTAACCATTTGAGACAGTTTTCTGATTACCCATTTGGAACAAACAAAAAATCCAGTGTGAGTGATTTGTTACTATCTGTAGTTGAAGGCAATCTTTGTGTATGCATCTAGTACTTTCCCCACTGTATTTACCTATTACTTACTCAAGCAGTGGTGAATTGGAAGCATGGTCTTTTGATATGCTAATATAATTATTCTTTTCTTAGAGTATAAACATTACAAAGAGGCTGTGACTATAAATAGTCCAGATTTATCACTTACAAACAAGTACCAAATAAAGCTAAGCCTTGAAGTTTTAACTTTCATGTGCCAAATCTTCAAACTCACGTATTAATTGTCAAGGCCCCACAGTTGCTGCCCCGTTAATGAGATCAAATTCTCCATGGTTCAAATCTTGCTCAAAACTGAAAAGCTTTATAGTACTAACAGGCTTGGGCATATGTAAATGTGTTCTCCAGTTGTCAGCCTGTCTTTCAAACTTACTTCAGGACTAAGTCACTCTTTCCACAAGCTTCTGTGACTTTCTTGTTTCTGTCACTTCTCACTTGTTACCCAGAAGAAATCCATCCTGTTGCAATGGGTAAAACATTCCTTATCTGTCTCAAAACAGCTTTCCCCATTATTTGCATTTTCAAACCTTTTCCTAAACACATCTTGCATCTACTCAGCTATTTCCAAAAAGATGTGCGCTGGGGACACCTTCATTGAACCAGCAATGGTAGCAGGAAATGTCTTGTTCCTCAGAGAATTTGCAAGTTCAAAATCTCATGGTATACATGGAGAGTTTAGATTATATTTTTTCAATATTCTTTCCTGTACATTTATCAAAAACGAATTTCATCTGCCACTGGGCTGCCCAATTCTCCAGTATGATTAGAGCCATCTGGAGCATCTCCCAAACCTCATTAGTTTTTAACTAACCAAAATAGTTTAGTGTTGTCAGAATATTTCACCATCTCCCTGTTTATGTTGTCCTCTTCATCATTAGCAAATACACTGAAATACGTAGGTCCAAAAGCCACCACCCCATCTTTCAACTTCCCACACGAAGGAATACGCATGTATTATCAATCACTGTTTGATCCCTTAGTCCCTTTTCACATAGCCTATATATTCTGATTCATTACCCCGAGACCTCCTAAAGATTAGAAAAAACTGGACAATTGGTATGATGGTAAAGAAGTAACATTTCATTTTCTGCTAACTTTTGCCAGTCAGAAATCAGGAACTGAGAGAACAGCGGAAAGACAATGAGAAAATGTGGGAAATATTTACCAAATAATACTTGGCAGTGTTTCACAAAGTCAAGTCTTTTTAATGCCAAACATCATAAGACTGCATAATGCCCTTCTCACCTCTAAGAACATTGGGGCCTTCCAGTAAGATCTTTAAGCCTCTGCTGAGTTTTGACTTTGATTCTGGAAACAGGTTAAATCATATGACCTGTCTTTATATTTCTTTTCATGTATTTGTGATAATATTAGCCTAAGATATTATCATATTACCTCTTGTTATGAAAAAGGTGAACTATTAAACCCAACTAATTAATAAATTGGGTCAGATAAATTTCAGATAGCAGATAGATTTTCATGGCCTTCCCTAGCAGCCCTATTTTCTGTCCTGATCCCTGGTGTGGGTGAATTTGGAGGTTACTAATAACCTCCAAATAAAAATTCTAAAATTTTTATTTATCAAATATTCTAATGTATATGATTTATTATATATAATAATAAATATCTTATTACATATAAACACCACAAAATATCTTCTTTTATAATGTATATAATATATATATTACATATATGTATATAAAATATATATCACTAGCAAAATGTCATAAAGGAAGAGGTAATAATTAATTATTTAAATCACCACTTAATTTCACTGACCTCATTTTGAGGAGGTATAATTTCTGACTTAAATTGCATAAATATTTTAGTCCTTTTCTTCTCTAATTATTTTGAAAAAAATAATAGATCATAATGGTCTTTCATTGCGTTACAAAGTGCATTAATATATTATCATTTTTCTTAGATTATGTTTTTCTGTATTTCAAGAAACATATAATTGAGTAATAACAGGAATGTTCTGCAAGAACTGTGCCAATCCAAAACATGTGTGTGTGTGTATATATAAAATATTCAACAGTAAGAGTTCATATATTTTGCATAACACACCCCCATGGTATCCAGGCTGTATGTATACTCTAACTAATGGGATGATCTAAAAACCAAATACTGAGGTGTCTGTTGCATTTTTATATTGCAGTTACAAAACTATCTGCACTAGAAATGAAAATGTTGATTTTATATTAATTATTCCTTTGGACATGTTCTTTCCTGCCATTCGTTACTTACTACATCACATATTTAGGAATGATGTCCAATCATCATGTGAAAACATGCCTTGGTAAAACATTTAAGTATTTTGTGAAATATGAAACAATTTAAGAATTAGTTAAAAACATGACTTTGCTTTTTTTTAAAGAAGATTCATCCAGTAAATAAAAAGTAAAACTAAACAACCAAAACAGCAATGCCTTAGGAAGAGATTTCTTCGTTTAGAAGTCTAAATATAGTTTAGTTGGATTTACAAAGTGGAAGCTTTACAAGTGCTAATAGTATGCCACTTATTGGCATGCACAGTTTAGTCAGATTTTTTTCATTTCCATATGCATTCTGATTTGCAGCACATCCAATATGCACTGCTAACCTGTTGTCTTTACCTCCTTAATTATAAATCTTTGTAATTAAAAAAGTCAACCTTTACAATGATTCATTTAAATAAATTTAATTTAATCAATGCTTCTAAAATGGAAGACTTATAATTCCAAAAACAACTTTTTCAGACCACTTTCAATAGTGATGAGCATTATAATAATAAGTGCTCATAAACTCCTTTTTTTCCACCTCACATATTTCCAAACAATTTAATGCATCTTGAAGCCCTTGCTCTTCTGTTAAATGAATATGCTAGGTTACTCACCCTTGACAAGTTGGAAACAGTTTAGTCATCTAGATAAATAGTATCTCCTGTACATTATAAAGAGATTGAGACTTTCCTTCTAGAAGAACACCACAGATGACTTGAAAATTGCATGAATTTACCTTTTTTTTTTTTTTAAAGATTTTATTTATTTATTTGACAGACAGAGATCACAAGTAGTCAGAGAGGCAGGCAGAGAAAGAGGAGGAAGCAGGCCCCATGCAGAGCAAATAGCCCAATGTGGGGCTCAATCCCAGGACCCTGGGATCAGGACCTGAGCCAAAGGCAGAGGATTTAACCCACTGAGCCACCCAGGTGCCCCAAATTTACCTTTTAAAAACAGCATATTTGGGTTACTTTTTCTGTGTTCAAGTCTTTTCATTTACTACATAGCCCTTGATAATATGGCTGACATCACTGAGTGAGACCTTAATTGACTAGCACCCACTACCCAAAATCTTTATCAAAGGAACATTTATGCCCTTCATTTGTAAAGTTGCTATGAGACAGACATCTGATAATACACAAAATATCTTAGCTTCTTTTATAATGTATATATTTAGCTAAATCATCTAGATCTTCATTACAGAAGTTCAATTATATTTCACATATATAGGTTAGAGGTTAGAAAAAGATACATATAATACAATGACAGGGAATATTATTAACATTTTTATAAATATAATAATATTTTTAAATAAACAGATTTCCTACCTAAAAATTCAATTAATCATATTTTTTTTTTTTCCCTCTGGTTAATAGCTTATTTTTTGGTCTTAGGCATGTGATTTTGTTGTCAGAAACCAACTTCTGTGCTTTGAAGCCAAAATAGAATGCAAAGACAGAGTTTGGGATAAAGAGGAATGAGAGTTTTATTTGCTTTGTAGGGCAAAGTAGGCTACAGCAAGCAATGGCCTTCAAAAAACTGCAAGCCCCCCCCTGAAGGAAGGTTCTGGGAATTTTATAGGAGAATACATGATCTAACTGGTTTCGACAGGAATTGTGTGTACTGCCAGGCTCACTTGTCATGTTTTCGGGGTGGTTCCTGGTTCCTGAAACAAAAGGCTAAGAAGGGAAGAGGGTAAATTTGCAGAAGAAAGGAAAAAGTTTATTTTAAAATCCAGCTTTGCTGAAACATTAGTGCAGCCCTTTTGATTTTTGCTCAACTTTACGGTTTTAAGCAGTTTCAATTTTAGTTGTGTTAGAACTGAATCTTTATCAACTAAAGTAAGCAGCTGGGTTTCCTAACTTGAAATCTTTATTTGTCCTCATTAGTAAAAAAAAATTTAAAGCTATCCACTGTTTTCCATTTGCTTGGTAAATTTGTTTTTATCCCCATTCAGGATTATCTAAATATAATTTCTATATTTTTTGCCCCAACTTCAATTTAGAAATACTTCCAACTCCAAAAAGTAGTGTTTACCTAGGCTCACCAACTATTAACATTTTATAGCATTTGTCGAAACATTTGAGAGTTACTTAAAAATACGGTACTATTTTACTCTTCAATATTTAAGCGTTGGTCTCCTAAGAACAATAGTATTATTCTATATGAAAACAGTGACATTTTCACAGCAAGAAATTGCGTGTGTGTATACACACACACACACACATATATATATATACACATGTATATATAAACATATTTAGTCAATATTCAAATTTTCCTCCTTGGCCCAATAATGCCTTTTACAGCTGAGTTTTTCTTTTTTCTTTTCTAGTCAGGATCTAATCTGGTGTCACTTTTTAAAAACATTTCTTTCATGTTAGAAACTGAAGAAGTGCTCAAAAACCAGTTTGTTATGCTAAAAAACATAGAAACCATCTAGAAATGATATTATTTCATTGGCCAAATTAAAGACAACTTTCCCTAAAATAAATATTGACAGAAATAGATTATGAAACATTGGTTAAGCAAAGAATCCATGAATCATTACTAACAACAAAAACAAATAATTGGGCCATTTGGGTGGCTCAGTTGGTTAAGCATCTGCCTTTGGCTCACGTCATGATCCCCAGCATCCTGGGATCAAAACCTGGTTCAGGCTCCCTGCTCAGTGAAGAATCTGCTTCTCCCTTTCCCACTCGGCCTGCTTGTGTTCCCCCTCTTGTTATCTCTTTGTCAGATAAATAAATAAAATCTTTTTTTAAATATATAAATAAATAACTAAAATTGGTGACATGAGGTGGGGTGCTTTTCCTAACAGATCACTTTCTACTAATATATGTAGAATAAATAAATGATAGAAAATCATCACATTACCACAAATATAGGGATGACTACTTTAACTGAAAACTACCAATGAATGCTAAAATTGTTGGTAAAAGAGTTGGAAAGTAGGTTACTCAGATAGTCTCACTGTATCATCCCACAGATTTCATACTAACACAAAAAGAAAATAAAATAGTGAGTGGAGAAATCTTGTGAATTACCTTAGCCAAATGGTTAAACTTAGCATCACCACTAATGGGACAAACTGTCATCATATGCCCTCTGATGTGAAAGGACATAACATCAATTGAATAACAGGTTCAAGAAAGAAATGTAATCTATTTTGCAACTGACAATAGCATAAGAGAGTCTGAGAAGTTTCCAAGATGGGACAACTAGCTGATTTAATTTATTATGCTTATTTTGTTTTGATGGCATGTATATATTGCCTGATTCATAATTACAGGAGAAATAAAAGCCCTTTCTAGTTCAAAATCTGCATCTCCAACTAAAAGTTTCAGTAAAAATTTAGATATTTCTGAATATGCAGATGTTCCCTATGGGACATCAATCCAGGTGTGACTCAAACTTTTAATTTCTCTGGATTGTTATCTTTTTTTTTTTTTTTAAGTTTCAAATATATGGGATGCCTGGGGTCTCAGTCATTAAACGCCTACCTTCCATTCCAGTCATGATTCTGGAGTCCTGGGATCAAGCCCCACATTGGGCTGCCTGCTCGACAGGAAGCCTGCTTCTCCCT
The DNA here is from genome assembly GCA_003697995.1 of Taxidea taxus jeffersonii. Lineage (NCBI taxonomy): Eukaryota > Metazoa > Chordata > Mammalia > Carnivora > Mustelidae > Taxidea > Taxidea taxus. The sequence continues at coordinate 65,953 of RCUC01169812.1, forward strand.
CTCCACTCCCCCTGCTTGTGTTCCCTCTTTGGCTGTCACTCTCTGTCAAATAAATAAATAAATAAAGACTTCAAAAACATTTTCAAATATATAATAGCAAGTTATATGATTTTTGAGATGAGTTTTTCTCTTCACATAAAAGCAAAGAAACTTTGGTTTTGAATCATAGGACAAGAGACATAGTGCTCACCAATTTGTTATCATACCCTGGAAATTTGTATATTAACTTTTATAAAGATATTTGAAAAATAAATTAGTGTATCAAACAGATATATCTCCTTGCTTTTAAAACACATTAACTAGAGACAACTATAATCACATAATACACCTTTACTACAAAAAGAAAAAAAAAATCATGGTCTAAGAATAGTCATCAAGGCATCTAAATTTTAGTTTTATCTATCTTTAAAGAAGTTATTTTGTAGGTATTCTTTTTTAATTAAAAAAAAAAAAAGTCTTCCCTTTCCCAGACTGCCTCAATACTTTGGTGACTTAAATGCAGAAAGAATTTTTTCATGGTGAAAAGACCATATAACCCCATGAAAACTAAGGTTTATGATGGCCTTCAGCAAAAGTACTGTGCATGGCGCCTCTATAATTTTATTTGATCCAGAAAAAACAGCTTAAGTTATATAATGGACATTCTCTTCAAATTTCCTTTCTTTGCAGGCTTGCATATGTATTGTTTTATATATGCCAATGTCAGCCTTTGTGATACAGTGCTGCCAAAAATACTCTTTGATGAATGCTAATAAATTCAAATGCCTATATTACCCTCTAGTTTTTAATGTTGGGGGTGGGAAAGAACAAAAGCCAAGTCCGGATAAATTATAGTCTACACTTGACATTGAAAATTGGGCCAAATACTCAAGGCTTCAAAAGATGGAATCTGTCCAGTCAGAATACCTCCTTCTCCTCATGTCCACGTTAATCAATGGGACCGCTTAATATAAAAGTCTTTATAGCGCATACCAGCAAATATGGGATCATACATTACAACACAATAATCTATAGTTAATGGATGTGGAGAATTTAGCAAAATTCCATGACATATTGGAATGGCATATTATAGCTATGTTTCTTTCAAGTGAAACTGTAGCACATGATCTTGATTCTGAAATATTCATCTATTCCAATTGTAGAACTAAACCAAGGCTTTCTCTTGATGAAGAGGGTAGGATTTTCCACTCTCTATTTGCAAACAATTAATTATAAAACTTATTGTGAATCATTATCGAAGTGAAAAAGTCCGTACTGCATCATCAGTAACATGGTGAGTATCTATTGTGACTATCCTTGGAGCATTTCATTTCAAAATTGTCTGGCTTTGTTCCCAATTAATTCTATGTATTCTTTCTTGTCATTTGAGGATCTCATATATCATTTTTCAGGATCTATAAGCCCTTATCAAAATATGGCATAGTAAGACTAAAAGAAAGTTAATTTATATATGGTGGTGATATAAATTTTCACCCAAAAGGGCACTCTTCTCCCCCGCCCAAAAGAACACTTATGAAAGCAAAGAAGATGGTATGCAGACAGGATGTCAGCTACCTTTGACTATCCTGCAGGAAAACGGGACCTATAGCAACTCATTTAAAATAATTCTTGCATACAATTAAATGAATCAGAACTGTAATTCTATCAAATGCCAGACTTGAGTCTCCAAAGACTTTTCCTCCTACTTTCCAATGTATTATAACATCAATCCAAACTTAAAAAACCTAACATGACAATTATCTAAACTGTGACTTTTCTCCTGACTCTTCTTTTTTTAATGTTAACATCATTTTCCACTTAGTTTCTATAGGGCAAATAAATTCAGTCCAGCATTGGCAATCTTCTTTTGTCTGTTTGAAATTTACGTTTTATTCATTATACAACATTTACATATAGAATATTTATCTTCCAAACACAGCAGGCATTTCCTAATAAGTCACATTTAATATTCTTAGATTTCTTAATTTCCAATCACTTTTGTTTATAATTGTAATTGACAACTGCCTTAACACTAATGAGTTTGTGTGCCTTATCCTATGTTTACTGACCATTTGTGTTTCCACTTCTATGAAATACCTTTTTTTATCTCTTATTATTTTAAGATTGAGTGGTTGTCTTTTTCATTGTTTTTGAGTTGTAGTTCTCTTATATTTCAAATATAAATTAATTTCAGTTATATTGTTACAAATATGATTACCCTTTTTATGCTTGTGTTTCACCTTATTATTTTTTTTTAAGAACTATTCATTTATGAGAGAGAGAGAAAAAGAGAGTCCCCAAGCCAACTCCCCACAGAATTCAGAGCTCAGCCTTGGGTGGGGCTCAATCACAAGACACATGAGATCAAGATCTGAGCTGAAATCAAGAGTCTGAACTTCACTTGAGGGCTCAACTGACTCAGCAACCTAGGTATCCCTATTTTCACTTTACTCTTGATAACTCTGGTTGAACAAAAATTTCTCAACTTAAGGAGGTCAAGCTTACTTATATTTTTCCCTTGATGGTTATACAGGTGTATATTTAAGAAATTCTTCTCTCTCCTCAAAAAATAGAAAAATTTACCCATATTTCCTACTTAAGTTTTAAAATGTATCTTTAACACTTATTTATGATTAGTTCTCAATCTATATGCAAATAAGTATCAGTTTGGCAAAAATTAAATTCTTACTACATTGAAATCTTCTGTTCATTAACTTGATTTGCATCTCCATTTATTTTTCTTGTTAGTGCTTTCCAATATATTTTATAAAATTCTCTACGTAAGTTTTAGTATGGCTTTCCTTAGATTTATTCCTAGGAATTCATTGGTCTTTGTTATAATTGTTGGTTACACTTATTTTCAAAATTTTACTTTTGTTTGTTGCTATTGAATAAGAATTTCCATAGATTTTAGTATGTTTATCTTAAGGATATCTAAACACTCTTATTACTAATAAATAATTTGACTGTAAACACTTCTGGGTTGTATATGTAAACAATCATAGCATTTACTGTGTTTCTTCTTATTCTAATCATTTGTCAGCATTTATTTCATTTTTTCAAATGAATGAATGGCTAGCACATTGAGTATGCAATTGAAGTAGTGATACTGACATCTTTATTTCTTCCTATTTTAGAGAAGATGCTTCAAATATTTTCAGTTATGAGTAGTATTTGCTGTGGTTTTTTAGTGGATACCTTTAATGGATTACTTGTTAAGAGATTTAATGATGAATATTTGTTGATTATTGTCAAATATATTTTTCTGTTTCTTTTAAATTTATCATATGGTGGTTATCACACATTTCTCCTCTCATTTTTTTTTAATGTGGTAGATTGACATTACGAATTTCCTAATGTTAATCTAAACTTAAATCTTCATACAAATTCAACTTGCTTATGATTGATATAACTTTTTATACTGTAAGACTTGGCTTTTGAATATAAAGGGTTTTGATTTATATTTATAGCAAGATTGGCCTGTAAACTGTTTTTTTTTTTTTAATTTTAATTATTTACTTGAGTGAGAGACAGCATGAGAGGGGAGAGGGTTAGAGAGAGAAGCAGACTTCCTGCTGAGCAGGGAGCCCAATGTGGGACTCGATCCCAGGACACCAGGATCATGCCCAGGGCCGAAGGTAGTCACTTAACCAACTGAGCGGCCCCTAAATTGGTTTTGTTATCATTATCTATCATTTTCTAGATTAGAATCAAGATTATACTAGCTTAATGGAAATGATTGTGAAGTGACCTAACCTACTGTTTGTTTCATATACTTAAAATTATCTGTTAATGGAAATTGCATAGAATTTGCCTGTGAAACCATCTGGACCCAGGGTTTTCCTACAGTCTTTCAAATGACTTCTTCTATTCTTAACTAGTTGTAAGACCATTGATGTGTGTGTGTGTTTTTAAATAATTTAGCTTTAATAAATTTTTGTTTACTATATATGTGACCATTTTATCTGTGTTCAAAATAATTGAATAAATTTAATAATAAGAATCTCCACTGAATTGTATAATTCATTTTCCTATTTAGTGATTTTAAGATGATTTCTGCTTTCACCTTTTTGTTCATGCACCTTATCGATGGTTTGCCTATTTTACTGGACTCTTCAAAACACAAACTTGTTTTTTGACCTCTATGTTGTCCTTTCTTTCTCTTTAACTTTCTAATGTTATCTTTATTTTACCTTATTTTTCCACAGATCTCTAAATTTATTTTTTTGTATTTTTGTTTTCCTCACTGCTCAAATAGAATGCTACTTCATTTAATTTTCAGCCTTACTTACCTTCTAATTCACTGCTTAGAACTATAGCTTTCTACTTAATATCACTTTTGCTCAATTCCCAAGACGTAATATAGAGCAATTACATAATTTGTTACTAAATATTTATGTTCAATATATTCCTAAGTATTTCTTATTTAGGTTGCTATTGTAAATGGTTTTTCTTCCTATTTCATTTTCTAGTTGTTCATCCTTACTGTGTAAAGAGTGATTTTTGTTTAATGACTTTGTATCCTTGTATCAAAATAATTGAGATTTCTTTTATGATCTTATTTTTGAACAAGAGTCATTCAAAGAACTTATTTACACTAACAAATGCATGGAGGTAATGTAATTTATATTTTTGTTACTTCCAGCTTAACTGCAATTTTTATTCTTTCTGTTTGTCATTTTTTCCCCTTAGTTATTGAGAAGTAGCTAATTTATGTAGATATTGAACACACACTTGAGAAGAAGGGGTGATCTCTAACTGTTGTACAACAGTTAATAATATAAATTATTTATGTCTAATAATATCAGTATTATTTTTTCATTTCATTTCCCACTACTTCATTGTTAATTGTAGGTAGGTAGGTAGATAGATAGGACAGACATATCCTCAAACTTAAACATGAAATGTTTGAACAATATATTTATTAATAAGTTAAGTTGAATAAAAACACAGACTATTTTATATATATGCATACTATTAGATTCATATGCATATGTATACAGTGTATTTATGTTCTTCTAATCCAGTTTATTGACTCTTGTTCAAATATTATTCTATAGCTTTATTAATTTTTTCTCCCTAACCTATCAGTGATTGAAAAAGGTCCCTTGAGCCCCCAAACCATGACTGAAATTTTTATAATTTATATTTATAATCAAATCATTTGATTTATATATTTTAGTCCATAAATTAATAATATTAATTTAAAATTTATTTGTGTTCCCTGTGAATTTATCATTATATTGTGACTCTCTACCTACAATAATGTATTTTTTAAATTTTTTTAAAGATTTTATTTATTTATTTGAATAAGAGAGAGAGAAAGGGAGAGAGAGAGAGAGCAGAGGGCCAGAGGGAGAAGCAGAATCCCAACTGAATAGGGTGTCTGATATAGGGTTTGATCCTGGGACTCCAGATTTTCTCCTAGTGCTAGAGTTTTGCAGCTCTTGGTCTTGGCCGGATGTTCTTGCTGATATTCTGGGGAAGGGGACAGTTGTGTGCTGATTCTTAAGTGTTTTTGCCCTGGACAGAATTGCACCACCTTTGCCAGGGGGCCAGACTAAGTAATCTGCTCCAGATTGTTCTATATGGCTTTTGTTCCCTGAAGGCTTTCCACACCACTTTCTTTATTTATTTTTTAAGATTTATTTATTTATTTATTTATTTGACAGGCAGAGATCACAAGTAAGCAGAGAGGCAGGCAGAGAGAGAGGGGAAGCAGACTCCCTGCCAAGCAGAGAGCCCGATGTGGGGCTCCATCTCAGGACCCTGGGATCATGATCTGAGCCGAAAGCAGAGGCTTTAGACCACTAAGCCACCCAGGCGCCCCTCCACACCACTTTAGAAGATGAGAATGAAAATGATGGCCTCCCAGTCTCCAGCCCTGGAGCTGAGAGCTCAGGGCCCCACTCCACAGTGCCTCAGGAAAATACAGTCAATCACTCTAATCTCCCTGGTCTCCATCCTCACTCTGTGCTCACCCAGCCTGTGACCAAGTCTTTCTATCTCAGACATATGATCCCATTTTGAGTCCTCAAACCCTGCAGACTCCTGCTGCATGCACCCAGGTCACTCGTCTGGGGACTGATGGGGGGATCTTCAATGGTTCTGATGCCAACTGGGTCCCTGCTCAGACAATACTGACCTGACCACCTTGGTTTGGGGTATATGGCAGTTCTGAGGGAAGACCCCAGCCCTGGGCTTCCTGATTGCAGCCAGCTTCCCTGCTCTGATGCCTGGGAACTCTAACACACTCAGACACCCCTGTTCCTCCTATGACCCCAAGATCCTGAGACCATACTTTCCCGCCTACCAGTCCACCCTGCTTTGCCACCTGATAACCTTTCAGGCAGAGACATCCCTCACTGGAACAGGCTTCTAAAAGTTCTGATTTTACACTCTGTTGCTATCCCTTTCTGGTAGTCAGCTTATGTAGCTCCCTCCCATCATGGCTTATCTTCCCATATATCCCCTTAGATTCCCTTCTCCGCCCTTCCTACCTTGTAGAAAGTGGTCACATTTCTATTTGTAGAGTTGAAGCTATTCTTTTCTTAGATCTCAACTTGAGTCTGTAAGTGTTCGGAATTATTTGATAGCTATGTAACTGAATTCCTGGGACCAGATGAAAATGAGATCTATCCCCCCACCATCTTGAATGGTATCTCTCTCCTTAATTTTTTATTTGCTGATATTTTTGTGTATCTTTTTCCCCTTACTACTTTTTTTTCTTCCTACTGATTTGGGAATAGCAAACTCTATTATTTTAGTCTTATAGTGGTTACCCTTGAAATGTGGCCATGTATTTTCCAATCTACCCCATTCTAATGAAAGGAATTTCTTACTTTCATTCTTTAGTGACACAATGCTGTTAAAACTCAGAATACCCTCTATTCCAACTCACATGCTGTTTCTGCCCCGTTCTGTCTCTTAAACTATGTTAACACCACATTAGACCTTCCTTTTATTATAATTAATGAAGACATTTTTGTTTCTAATTACATTTTTGCTTACCAACTTATTTCCTCTTCTTGCATGTTATTCTCCCAAGATTATTTTCATTTTTCTTGAATAAATTCTTTAAAATCCCTTTTAGTGTACACTTTTTAATGTAACCTATTTTTATTTTATCTGTTTATTTCTTCATATCAATCCATATCTTAAAAGATGCATTTGCAAGGTGCACAATTTGTAGTAGTAGTAGTATTTGAGATAGTTTTACCTCTACCTTATTGATGTTGGGAAGTCTGCTTCAATATACATATTTCTTCTTATATGTCATCTTCCATTCTATTCTAATCTGATTGTTTAAAAATTATTTTCTGCCTCTGGTAAACTGCAATATCATTACAAAATCCTCTGCCTGGACTTTTTTTTTTTTTTTTTAAGATTTTATTTATTTATTAGAGAGAGAGCGAGCGAGCACAGAGAGACAGAAAGGCAGGCAGAGGGAGAAGCAGGCTCCCTGCCGAGCAAGGAGCCCGATGTGGGACTCGATCCCAGGACGCTGGGATCATGACCTGAGCCGAAGGCAGACGCCTAACCAACTGAGCCACCCAGGCGTCCCTGGACTTCTTTTTATTTATCAGCTTAAAACGAGTTTTTTCTGAAATCTGTAGATTCATATGTCTTTTTTTAAAATAATTATGTCTTAAAACTTTTCAGGTGTTTCTTCTTCAAACATTGTCTTTCCTCAATTCCATTTTTTCCTTCTGGAATCCAGATTCAATTGTACAAATAATTGAAAAAAAGAGACAAAATTTACCATTTTTCATATATTTTAATTTTTTAAAATCATGGTCTCTACATTCTGTTGTAAGTTCTCCAGATATATTTTTTATTTCTTTAATTTTCTTTTAAGTTTGTCTAGTTTGCTCATTATTATCATCAATGCATTTTGGAGATTATTTATATATGTGTGTTATACATATATATTTTTTATTTAGTTTGCCTAATCATCCCTGAAATTTTATTACCTTCACTGCCAATATATTTTTAAACATTCTGTATTCTGACTTTAATCATTTTTATATCAAATGAATGTGGAGGAATCTACATCTGTTTTGGTTTTTTTGTTTGTTTGTTTGTTTGTTTTAGTTTAGTTTTTGTTTTTTTCCTACTTTGGCTAATTCTAATTCATGTGTCTGGTGATTTTTGATTATAGGTTTGTATTTGTTTGACTTTTACCTGTAGCCATTTTAGTCATGCTAAGTAAGATCTTCTTTCAACTGACTCAAGACATAGTACCTGATGACAGATCCCTGCATTGTATCTGCATTTTCCCTTAGGGCAACAATGTTTCTTGCTCCTCAATATTGCAGGCACCCAGTTGAATCCATTTTTATGGGATATTCTTGATATGTCCCCTTTTTATTACAAACCCAGTAATACATTCAAAAAGTAAAATTTATTTAGATCTAGTAATAATACAAAATGGGGAAATCCTAGGGTTTCTTGTTTGTCATCGTGTCAGAAATAGAGTCTGCTCCTACACGTACCTGTGTAACTATTCTTTTTCAGATTCGAACATTTGCTTAATCGTGTACATGTAATGCACTGCTCTGATAGTTTGCAATGTTGATGGAGACTCATCCTGTTTCTGTTTCACTGCAGTATTTTCTTATATTACTTATTCTATAATTATTGGTATATCAACTTTATTATTACAGCCCGCTATGGAAAAGTATTCTTATCTCCTTCTGGTAAGGCATTTTAAATCAACTAATCTGTTACAACATAGGAAAGGTAATGTATGCATCACATAAAAACTCCTTAAAGTAGTTTTTTTTTTTTCATTTTTATAGTCCCTGAATCTAGGACAATGGCTCTTTTATGGGTCATCTAATAAATGTATATTGAATTAATATAAATATGTGCAGGAGGAAATAAATGAAGGAAGGAAGGAGGGAAGGAAGGAAAAAGAAAAGAAGGTAGGGGAAAAGGTAGTGGCATAGTCGTCAAATAAATAAAAGTCCTTATTTCACACAATATAGATTATCTAATAAAACATTAATATTAATTTTTTAGTTAGTTGTTTAGATATAAAAGGTAAAGTGACCAGAAAGCATACTAACTTATTTATTGTGTATTTGTTAATTTTATTCCATAATAATGTGCATTCCCTTTTGGATCTGCTTATGGATTATGTTGGTTGCAAGTAGGTTAAAGGTTATATAAATGCAAGTATGAGTAAGTATTACAAAATTTTCATTCAGGGGCACCTGGGTGGCACAATGGGTTAAGCCTCTGTCTTCGGCTCGGGTCATGATCTCAGGGTCCTGGGATCAAGCCCCACATTGGGCTCTTTGCTCAGCATGGAGCCTGCTTCCCCCTCTCTCTCTGCCTGCTGCTCTGCCTACTTGTGATCTCTTTCTGTCAAATAAATAAATAAAATATTTAAAAAATTAATTTAAAAAATTCTCATTCAAAAGTGCTATGTACTCTGGTTATTATATTAAATCCACCCAAAATTATGTTGTTGTGATAGGAAAAGTATTAAATAGTCAGGCATCTTTATTGTCAATCCACTATCCATCATTCATAATTATAATCTCTTCTCCTGAGCTGTTCATTTTATTCAAAGTTTATAAGTAATAGTTGACAATTTGGCTGATAAAAAAGGGGGGGCACCTGGGTGGCTCAGTGGATTAAGCCTCAGCCTTCGGCCCAGGTCGTGATCTCAGGGTTCTGGGATCAAGCCCTGCATTGGGCTCTCTGCTCAGCAGGGAGCCTGCTTCCCCCCTCTCTCTCTGTTTGCCTCTCTGCCTACTTGTTATCTCTCTCTCAAATAAATAAATACAATCTTAAAAAAAAAAAAAAACAACAATTATAGGTTAAGCTATGGCTCATTTAGAGTCACCTAATTAAATTTAACAATAATAAATATAATCTCAACCAAAACATTTGATCTTGAAATTCTAAAGATATTCTGGAGATACTTAAATAATTATTTCATACATCTGTGTTTTACAAAATTGCCTGTGGCATCTTTTAGGAATTGATTCCTATAAATCATATATAAGTGGAGCCGTATATGAATCCTCAAAAATACTAAACAGTATTAGTAACACATTTAGTCCATGTCTGTTAAACTAAAACAGAATTCTAAAATTCCATCACTGCAAAAAGTCAATATAACACTTTTTGGGTTGTGATGTAACATTATTCTAATTCTCATAAAATTATTCTGCCAGGTATCAAGTCCCATCCAGTTCTGCAATTATGTTGGAGTGTGTCCTGAGAAATTCTAAGTATTGACCAGTGTCATTATGGGTTCACAGATCTGTGCGCATGTCTGGAAAACACCCTATTTTAAAGCTAAAGAAAGGTCAGTGATTTAAGGACTTGCAAATATTTAAAAGTCTAAAAGAGAGGAAGCACTAATTAAATGATAAATAGATAGATGGAAAGACAGACATATAAATTTTGGCTTTTTTTGGTGTTTATAGTAACCTATTTATAAGCTCTTATTCTAAATTGCATGCATATTGAGGATAGATACAAGTCCTAGTGCAGACAAGCAATCATTACTACCACCGTTAAAAATTTAACTCAGCTCAAGAATAATTTACTATCCTCTATTCTGTTAAATAAATCAATTAAGGAGCACTAGTAATTTTACTCTTAAAAAACAGTTTATATTTATTACTTTCCCCCCAAAATAAACATGTGATAATTAGTCTAAATACATCTTTCAATATATTTTTTTTTTAAATAGGAATTCCTGGGGCACCTGGATGACTTAGTTGATTAAGCATCTCACTTGGTTTCAGCTCGGGTCATGATCTCAGGGTCCTGAGATCAAACCCTGCGTCCAGCTCCATGTTTATTGGGAAGTCTGTCTGGGATTCTCTCTCTGCCCCTTCCCTGCATGTGCACATTCTCTTTCTCTAAAATAAATAATAAATAAATCTAAATAAATAAAGGCATTCCTATTAAAACACTAATAATAATGACCAATATTTATTAAACTATTTTAATTTACTAGTCTCATTTTTCTCTCATATTAACTCTGTGAGTTGGACTGACATTATCAACCATGTTTTTTGCTAAGGTTACTAATATTTAGAAAAGTTCAATAACATGTCCAAAGTTACACAGCCTTCGCAGAGAAAAAAATGAGGATTTTAATTCAGGCTTTATGATTCTAAGCCAATTATACTTTCCAGTACAACATGGTTATTATTTTTCTCTCATAAAATGTACATCAGACTGTTCATTATGTTTGATTTGGAGCACCCCAATCAAAATGTGTATATAGCTTATCTTTAGGATAATCAATATTTAAATATTTTTCAAAAATAGATTTCTTGGGAGCATCTGGGTGGCTCAGTTGGTTAAGGGACTGCCTTCAGGTCAGGTCATGATCCTGGAGTTCTGGGATCGAGTCCCACATCAGGCTTCCCTCTCGGCAGGGAGTCTGCTTCTCCCGCTGACCTCTCTCCTCTCATGCTCTCTCTCTCTCTCTCTCAAATAAATAAATAAAATCTTTCAAAAAAATAGATTTCTTAATAATTTCTAAAATCCAAATATTTAAAAATTTTTATCAGTTACACCTACTATATTTATACTACAAAGGGGATTATATTTTTATGGTCCTACTACCTATATCAATTAAGGCTTCAAATGTTTACAAAAAGCATTTATAATATTTAATATATTCTTTAGTTTTTTTCCTTGTTCTAAGAAAAAAATGAGTGGTTTTTTTTTGTTTGTTTGTTTTGTTTTTTTACTGAGTTACAAAGACTTGGGAAAAAAAACATTGTTTTCCATTTTGTCTTTTTTTTTTTTTCCCCAAGCATTTAGCTTTAAAGTCTTTTCTGGAGTTTTGTTTCTATGAAAGCACTTTGGATCATAATTTATGAGGTAGGTTGAATCAGATAATAATGTATGCCATTTATACTTTATCATACTCACATAGCTTTATGGGTGTGTACCTTAGAGGCACAGAGGCAAATTTTTATTAACACATGTTTATACATAATTGACCAATTGGGAAGTGGTAAGAAGTAATGGCTGTGATTTACATAGACTAAGAAATGTCTTAGAGCACCTCACCCTGTCTGGAGCCCCCACTGTGACAGATGAGCCAATGCCTGTGGGGGATGACAGCATGCTATTTATGGCATTTCCTTCTGAGACAATTAAGTAACATATGCCAAGACCATAGGGATTATCTTTGAGCTACACAGTATGTAACTCTATCTGAAGAGAAATATAATATTTTACAAATTTGACAAACCATAAGAAAGCTTAAATTGATTCACCCATTTTAATAAATGCAATAACTTTTTTTGTGCCTTAATAAGATTTATTTCTTGATAAGGGTATGTTATAAAAAATTAACAGGTTATATACATGTATTATTCAGAAAATATGGCATATTTATTTTGTTGGGGTATAACATAATGTTCATAATGAACTCTTACACAGATAACTTATTTTAACAGCTGCTTTCCCATTCCGTATTCAACCCAAATCAAATGGAAAAGTTGGTTCACTGTAGAAATAAAAACTAATTTCTTATGGTAGTACTTTACTATTACTCAGCATGCTATAATTTGGAGAAGACAATGGATTGACTTGGGAGAATAAGTGGTAAGGAAGGGAAGATTTAGATATCAAGATGGTTACCTCTCTTGTAACATTGTTTTCAGTGACACAGGTGAAGTTGGCTCAGTGTAGTGCTGGGTTTATTGGGAGAATTTATATGGCCCAAGCTATGGCTTCTAAGCACTTTAGGTTTACTATTTCCATTTTATTATTGAAGTCATTGAGGTCTAGGAAGATTTATCTAGAAATGCAAGTTCCAGTTGGAAGCTGATTATAAATTAGAAAGAATACATTTGAGAATGCTAGGAATAGAATCAGTAGAGTGGGGGATCCAAGATGGTGGCAAAGGAAGATTGGAATTAACCTCCTCCCATGGACGCATCAAATCTACAGCTACATGTGGATTATTTCCCTTTGAAAAAAAACACCTGAAAACTAGACAAACTGCTCTCTACAACAAAAGATAAAAGGACCACACTGAGATGGGAAAGAGGCAGACACAGCTGGGCAAAAACAACCAATGTTGATGGATGGCAACACAAAATAGAGAGGAATTTCAACAGATAAGCACTTCTTCCAGAGAAGTGGGGGGTTGGTGCCCACATTAGGCGTCCTTACCCCTGGATCTACACTAGAGATATGGGTCCCCAGTATGTCTGGTTTGGAAAACTAAGGAGCAGACATCAAGGATCCTAAACTATTGTAGGAAACAGATTTCCCTCTTGGAGGCCTCATATAGGGTCTTACTTGCCTTGAGAGCCAGTGAAAAAACAGCACTTTCAAAAGTAACTAGACTAATTGGAGGGAGATTCATTTGTTGATATGGGGGCATTGACTGGAGAGGCAGAGGACAGTAGAGATGTTCCCCAAAGATGAAGGTAATGTCAAATGCCACTATTGCACTCTCCATATAGCCTAGTAGCACAGTCAAGCAAACTCTCACATGGTACCTACCATTGGTTCATTGGGATGAATAGGGATGAGAATTCATGGCAATTTGCTGAGACTGGATAACATGGGAAGTTGCCCCAAATCCCTGCTCCCTGGCTAGGGTAGGTAAGCAGGAATAGTCATAGAGTTCTCTAGATCCTTAACTAAATTCTGTGAGGATCATAAAATACTGCTATGATCAATTAGATGCCAAAAAGTAGATAACATAGGAGAAATAAGTGATTTTCTAGGAATTTACAACCTTCTAAGACTGAATCACAAAGCAATATATAATATGAATAAACTGATTACCACCAAGGACATTGAATCAGTAATTCAAACCTCCCAACAAACAGAAGTCCAGGACCAGACAGTACTACCAAATTTGTTAGTACTACCAAACATTAGAAGAGAATTTAATACTTATCCTTCTCAAATTCATCCAAAAATCTGAAGAGGAAAGAAAGCTTCCAAACTGACTTTATGAGGCCAGAATTACCCTGATATGAAAACCACAGAAGAATACCACAAAAGAAGAAACTTATCTCCAACATTCCTAATAAAAATAGAGGTAAAAATCCTCATCAAAGTATTAGTAACTACATTAAAAAGATTATATGCCATTATTATGTGAGATTTATTCCAGGGATGCAAGGATGTCTGCAAGTTAATCACACTGATACAACACATTAACAAAATGAAATATAAAAATCATATGATTGTCTAAATAGATGTAGAAAAAACATTTGAAAAATGCAATATCCATTTATGATTTTAAAAAAACTCTCAACAAAGTGGGTATAGAGAGAATGTACCTTAACATAATAAATGTCATATATGACAAAACCACAGCTAACATTATACTCAAAGGTGAAAAACTGAAAGCTTTTCCTTTAAGATCAGGAAACAAGACAAGGGTGTCCACTATCCCCACTTATATTCAACATAATATTAGAAGACCTAGCCACAGCAATTAGTCAAGGAAAAGAAATAAAAGCATTCCAAATTGGAAAGGAAGAAGTATAGCTGTCACTCTTTACAGATGGCATAATATAATATATAAAAGACACTAAAGACCTCACCAGAAAACTGTTAGACTAATAAGTGAATTCAATAAAGTTGTAGGACCAAAAAAAATCAATAATACAAAATTGGTTGCACTTATATATACTAATGAACTTTCAGAAAGAGAAATCAAGAAAACAATCCTATTTACAATTATATCACAAAGACTAAAATAGCGTGAAATAAATTTAACCAAGGAAAGGAAAGACCTGTACACTAAAAACTACAAGACACTGATGAAATTCAAGAAGGCACAAATAAATTGAAAGATAATCCATGTTCATGAATTGGAAGAATTAATATTGTTAAAATGTCCATACTACCCAAAGTGATCTACAGATTCAATGCAATCCCCATCAAAATTCCAATAGCATTTTTCACAAAAGTAGGGCAAATAACTCTAAAATTTGTATGGAAGCCCAAGACTCCAAATAGCCAAAATAATCTTGAGAAAGAAGAACAAAGCCAGAAAGTATACTACAAAGCTATAGTAGCAAAACAGTATGATATTGGCATTAAAAAAAAAAAAGACAGGAGAAAGAAAAGCAAAAATAAACAAATGGGATCACATGAAACTAAAAAACTTCTGTATCCTGAAGGAAACTGTTGACAAAATGAAAAAGCAATCTACTAAATGGGAGAAAATATTTGTAAATCATATATCCAAAGGGGGTAAGTATCTAAAATACATAAATAACTCATACAACTCAACAACAACAGCAAAGAAAACTAAGCAGTCTGATTAAAAAAATGGGCAGAGGTCTGAATAAACATTTTTACAAAGAATACATACAGATGAGCGACAAGCACATGAAAAGATTCTCTATACCACTAATCACCAGGAAATGCACACCACAATATATCACCTTTTACCTGTCACAATGGCTCTTTATCAAAAAGACAAGAAGTAAGTGCTGGCAAGATTGTGAAGAAAAGGGAATGCTTGTGCACTCTTTTTGGGAATGTAAATTGGTATAAATTGGCAAATTGGTATCACACTATGAAAACCATATGGAGTTTTCTCAAGAAATTTAAAATAGAGCTACTTTATGATCCATAATTCTCCTACTGAGTGAGTACCTATCTGCAAAATACAAAAATCCTGATTCAAAAAGATACATGCATCCTCATGTTCATTGTAACACTACAATAGCCAAGATATAGAAACAACCTAAGTGTCCACTGATGGACAAACACATAAAGATGACGTGATACACACACACACACACACACACACACACACACACACACAGTAGAATACTACCTAGCCATAGAAAATTTAAAAATTAATGAAATCTTGCATTGCAATAACCTGGATGGACCTTGGCAATATTATGCTGAGTGAAATAAGTGGGACAGAGAAACAAATATTACAAGATTTCCATTACATTTTGAATCTAAAAAATAAATCAAAACAAAATCCATATTCAAGGATACAAAGAGCAGATTCAATTGATTGTTACTAAAGGGGTGGGGGAAAGGGAGCAAGTATGTGAAGGAGATTAAGAAGGACAAACTGCCAGTTACAGAGTGAATAAGCCAAGGGAATGTAATGTACAACACAGGGAATATAGTCAATAATATTTTAAAATCTGTATGGTGACAGATGATAACTATATTTATTACGGTAACCATTTTGCAATGTATACAGATGTTGAATCATTATGTTGTAGGCCTGAAACTAATATACTGTATGTCAATTATACCTCAATAAGTTAAAAATTCAATAAAATATCTGGTATTTGGTATAATTGTATCTTGGGGACTATGTGTCTCTACAGCCAACCCACATCCTTTGCACTAAATAATAACTCAAGAAATATTTGTTAGATGAATGAATAGAAAGAAGAAGTAGTTTTTCTACTCCCCTTCTTATATTTCTTATTTCACTCAATTTGGTTAATGACATTATTTGCATCATGTCTCTAAATTACATGTTGCATGGTGTTGGACCTACAGATATGATGACTTCTTATCCTAAGGTAAAGTGTGTATGAGGTCATCACTGGTAAATAATCTCAATCATGACCTAGTTTTAAAACACCTCTATAAAGACTAGAATTATAAATTATAATTATAGAAGAGAAGGAAGGAAGGAAGGAAGAAAGGAAGCAAAAAGAAAGAAGAAATAAAAGGAAGGAAGGAAAGGAAAGGGAAAGGAAGGGAAGGGAAGGAACAAAAGAAAGATGAAAGGAAGGAGGAAGAAAGATAGAGGGAAGGAGGGAAGAAGAAAGGAAGAAAGGAGGGAAAAGAAAGAGTGAGCAAGCAAGCAACAAAAAAGAAAGGAAAAGGAAGGAAGTAAAAATGGATATGAAAAAGACAACTTTAATGAAAGTTAACAGAATTTCCTGGCCCCCTAGAAGATGTTCATGTGATCTCTCAAACTGTAGCACAGTGTATCAGAGTGACTTTATAACAGAATTTGAGTCATAGGGTGAATATGCTCTGTCATTCCTTATAACTACAGTGTCATGACCTTCCTATTTTGCTACCTAAATAGGTGAAAAGACCATGAAATTGGTGGTAAAACAATGGCAATGCCAGATTTTGATACTGGATCCATAAACCTTACAGTGGGCTCTGTTAGATTTCTGAAAATTTGAAATGTAACTCTGTCTTGCTTATAAACTGCTTTTAAGTTGAGAAATAATTTCATATGTATCTTATTTAATCTCTGTTCATTTATTTGGTAGCAATTTATGCTAGAATCTATTGCAGGTCCTGGGACTCATCAAAGAATAAGGAAGAAACAAATCTTAATTTATGATGTTCAAAAATCCACCTTGCATACATTCTCTTTTTCCTCCACTTTTCTTCTTTCATTTATTCTGTCATTCTCACCTATTTTTCTCTCCTTCCATCTACACATGTTTATTGAGTTTCTTTAATAAGACCAACACTGCAATAAACACTGATCTTTCTTGCACTGGGCAGCTCTGGGCAGTGTTTCCTGGTTTCCTGAAACCTATACCCTCAGAATCACAGCACTCTTTGGCTCCACAGCCCCAAACACTTTTATGTAAAGGAATAAGACAAAATAGCATGACAAATATTTATTGGCTAAGTTTTATCCCCATTGAATTTTATTTCTATATATCATCCCATTTCTAGGTGGGTTGCAAATGAGAGAAAAAGCAGAGGAAGTTTGGCTATATTATTCCCTCTAAAAATTATCTAATACTAATATTCAACACCTACTGTGAAAGAAAAATAGAAGATTGATTATGCTAAATGCCATAATTTTTTTCAGAATGGATGTCACCTAGAGCACTTAGAGAACACTAGAGTCCCTATTACAGTGGTATAAACACAGGATCTTTTACAAATATAACTTCATGAATGTTGCTCTTCATATATTAGTCACTTAAGTAAATAGATTTCCACTAATTATTTCTTAAGAGATTGAGCCACTCAGGTGCCTCCATCAATTATTTCTATGTCCTTCCTTCCAATTAACAGAAGCTGACAATGATGTAGTCTTGTAACATAAGGTTTTATTGTGCTAGCATCTTTTACTCTTCATTTTCACTCTTTCTCAATAAAGTTTTCCTTCTTTCCAGTAATTACTCCTGTGTTAACAAGAATAAACTTCCAGAGAAATAATGACCCAGTGGAGAGGCTAAATACAATACTTAGGAATCCTTTAGATTGCAAGGAACAGACAGTAAGTTTAAGAATTTACAGGAAGGCTACTGGGGTTCTCAAGATTGTGAAGAGAGTAAAGAAACAGCATTGAAAATTGGTCAGAAAAAGATAGCTACAGGAGCTGGGATGTGGGAGGCTCAGCCATCAACACTTAGTTGGAATGGCCAGATCTCAACACAGAGGCTTCCATTAACTAATCACCTCGTTGTATTTAAGTCATTTGTTCCGGACGCAAAAGCCAACCAGGGGCATTCAATTAGCTGATCCTCAACCACAGGCTAGCGTCCTGGCTAACATTAATGGGCAGTAGGAATGTTTCCAGTTCTAGAGTGGGGGGCAAGATCATTGCCTCCAACATAATGGAGTAAGGAGTGGGAATGGTGACAATCCCTAAAAGGGGGGGGGAGGCTGAATGCTAACAAAAAGACTGTTTACTAGAACCTATGAAAACATGAATAATTTGAGGGGTGCCTGGGTGGCTGAGTGGATTAAAGCCTCTGCCTTTGGCTCAGGTCATGATCTCAGGGTCCTGGGATCGAGCCTGGCATAGGGCTCTCTGCTCAGCAGGGAGCCTGCTTCTTCCTCTCTCTCTGCCTGCCTCTCTGCCTTCTTGTGTTCTCTGTCAAATAAATAAATAAAATCTTGAAAAAATTTTTTAAAAATATAAAAAAACATGAATAATTTGAAATGATGGTAAGCTTAACATAATTTGCATCATGTAACTAAAAGATATAGGTAGGAACCTGTGCAAGGTAGCAGAGATAAGAGGTTGCTAAGAAATAATAGAATTCGAATTTTTTTTAAACATTTTATTTATTTATTTAACAGAGAGAGAGGGAGAGAGAGCAAGCAAGCCAGGGAAAAGCAGGCTCCCCGCCGAGCAAGGAGCTCAATGTGGGAGTCGATCCCAGGACGCTGGGATCATGAACTGAGCCGAAGGCAGCTGCTTAACCAACTGAGCCACCCAGGCGTCCCTATAATTCCAATTGTTAAGAGTCTCAGAGCTTGAAGGAACTGAAGAGAGAGCCTGCCATGCGCAATAGTAATCCTTTCAATGATTAATCTGATGTTTGGGATGAGATTATTCAATGCTGCCACCAGATTATTTCAAAACATGGCTTGCGGGGTGCCTGGGTGGCTCAGTATGTTAAGGGTGTGGCTTAGGCTCAAGTCATGATCCCAAGATCCTGGGACTGAGCTCCACATTGGGCTCCTTGCTTCGTGGGGAGATTGCTTCTTCCTTTTCCTTTCTCTACTGCTCCTGCTGCTTGTGTTCTCTCTGTCAAATAAAATAAATGAAATCTTAAACAAAATTTGGCTTGAGTCCAAAACTTGGCTCGAGTTTTGTGGAATTCCTCTCTGCATAAGGGAAAGAACTCCCAGGATCTCTCCTCACTAATTGCCTGCTTCTAATGCATCTGTGGTCTTCTTGAGTCTTCAAGAACTTCTTTAAAGCATCGACTCAAGGAGATTTGTTGAACATAATAAAGTTCTGAGGGGATACTACATATAATGGTTGGGTTTACACACAAACCTGAAGTTTAATTATTTTGATTAATTGACCATTTAATAACTAGATATTAAACTATTAGTTAAAATAAAACTCATAGTTTTCAACTGCTATATTGTAACTATAATTCCATTTATTTTATGGGAGCATTAAAAATATTACCTTTTTTATAAGCTTTTCTTTATTCCTCTAAATTGATATAATATCTTCTTTCCCAACTTCTCATTTTTTCCCTAGCCTTTGTGTGCTTGAGTTCATGAAGTATGTCTTATTTCAGTTTTATATTTGCATCTCTCTCTCTTCTTATGAAGCCTGTGAGCAACCTTCCTAGAACCCTACCTACCACCACTCTAAACCAGAGAAAGCTACATGCTCATTGTTAAGAAAGTCATCAAAATCAACAATGTTCAGGCATCAAACACCTACAAAAATGGCAAACAAATATTGGGTACTTAGAAAATTAGCAAAGATCTAGCAGTCTGAAATAAAGGGGCAATCGGTAAGAAAATTACTTATTTTGGCCTCTTAGATGACCAAAAGTATTTAAGACAAACTTTTAAAAATGCAGTAAGTAGCGAACAGCTCCTCAGCTACTATTTTAGGGTATGTAAATTGCTATAACCATTTTGCAGGGAGAATTACCAAAATTTAATGCAATTATAAATATGCCTCTCCCTTGTCTCAGTGATTCCATTTCTAGGAATTCATCCTACAGAAATTCTGGTACCACTGCATAAAGATGAAAATATAAGGAGATTCACTAAGACGTTGTTGGTGATGCCAAAACCTGGAAACAACCCAAACATCCAGAAATAAAGTAATGGCTTAATGAATGTGACATATTCTCATAACAAAATAAGATGCAGCTTTGAAAAGAAATCAAATTGATCTCAATGTACTGATTTGGAAGGATGGTCAAAATATATTATAAAGTAAAAACATCACACTAACAGTATCTATGACTCTACTAAATCTCTCTATATGGATCTATGTGTCAAGGAAATATTCTGTAGACATACACAGAAAACTGAAAAAAAAGTCATCCTTGAAGAAAATACTAACTAGTCATACTTCTTTATTTACATTTTTGTATTTTGACAATCTTTTCAAATATATGATATTACCCTTACAATCAAAACATTTTAAAGACAAAAAAAAAACCCCATAGGTTCTCCATTTGCATATGTAAAGTTATATATACATGGACTTTAAAAAGCTTAGAATTACAGTGAAAAAATAAAATTGCAAGACAATTGGCACAGTGTGTTTCCAATTTAGTTAAAATAGGCTTATTTAGAATAAAGATTAGCAAGTTATAATAAAAACAACTGTAATTATTGCTGATGGGAATTTGTGATTTTTATATTTTCCTGTATTTTAAAAAATTTCTATGACAGACCTGTGTTATTTTTATTATTGAGAAAGCAAACAATAAGACACCAGCTTAAATATAACTTATTTTTATGCATGTTATAGAAAGATTTTGATTCCAATTTATTGTAATAATCACTGAAATTTTAGGGAAAATATGAAGAAGTCAACATCATCTTAAAATATCTTTTCATCAAATATTTATCTTCACTTATTCACAAAATATACAAAACTACATAAAACAAATCTTAATATAAAAGATAATGAAGGTCAGCATACATGAATTTAGATTGTTGGTATATGCTCAATAAAACTGAAAATTAAACTCAGGAATTTTATAAAAAAGTGATTCTCATTTTTTTTTATAGGGAAATGGAGGAGTGAGAAGGCAAATGTACTGAAGATGATGGTTAAGTGAATAAAGATGATATAGGAAAATAAATGTGCTTATATATGTATGACCATGCACAAATATGTAGCAATAGCTGTGTACCAATATTGTCCTAAGTACATTAAAATACTGAATTATCTTGTAACAGTCCTAGGAGAAGCAATCATTAAAATCCCTATCTTTTATAGATGACACTGAGGCAGAGACATTAAGAAACTTTCTCAAGATCAGGATATCCACTCAGTATAAAAAATGTTAGTCAACAGGCACCTGGGTGGCTCAGTGGGTTAAGCCTCTGCCTTCGGCTTGGGTCATGATCCCAGAATCCTGGGATCTAGCCCAGAGTCAGGGTCTCTGCTCAGCAGGGAGCCTGCTTTCCCCTCTCTCTGTCTCTGCCTGCCTCTCTGCCTACTTGTGATCTCTCTCTGTCAAATAAATAAATAAAATCTTAAAAAAAAAAAAGTTAGCCAAAGAGTTCGGTAAAATCTGATACTAGAGAGACCCTCATGTGACTTTGCTGCTTCAGACTACAAAGTGTCTGCACTTTGGTCACTAGGTTATCCACCTCATCCTTTTCAGTAGCATACTATAAACTTATCTGGCAGATGTGAAGCTTTCTAATTTGTAAAAATTCTAAGAAGATCCTACCACCTTGAGCTATAATCCCAGTATATCTTCCCTTATGTAATGTAAGTTAAATATGGATTATCAAGTGGAATGAATATTTTGAAGCAGAAGAGCAAGGTTCTTGTCTCACCAAGCCAAAGAATGAACCTCATGGACAAAGGAGAGTGAGTAAAATAATAAGGTTTTATTAAGCAAGGTTACAAAAAAGCTCTCAGGAATGAGAGGGATCCCAACAGGGTTGCAAACATGGGCCTCACTGATGATCCTTTACTTAGAACTGACCATAGAGCGGGGGGCCTTATCATTCTTGTGATGTCTTGGTTTGAGTAAGGACTGGAGATTACATCTTTAATGGCTTACTTCTTCTTTGGGGTCTGGTCATTCTTTGTGGTTACAGTGTGACTTCCATAGAAAGACCCAACCTCTAACGCCCAAGGCAGGGAGTCTAATTTGTTCCCTTATCTCTGGTTTGTTATGCCTCAGCATTTCTGGGATTTTTTTTTTTTTTTTACTTTATTTAAGCTTTATTTAAACATATGATGTAACCCCACCACCCTCACCCAACCCCTCTTCCCCCCACCCCCCTCAGTTTGTTTTATGACATTAAGAGTCTCTTTTGGTTTTTCCCCCTCCCGATCCCATCTTCTTTCATTTTTACTTTTCCTACCACCTTAACTCCCACCCCCGTTGCATCTCCACTTCCTCATATCAGGGAGATCATGTGGTAGTTGTCTTTCTGGATTTTTGGTGAGCCTGATCACATAGTCCCCTACATAAGCCTAGTCACGTAGTCCTATCCTATCTTTCCCTACCTAGCCCCTCTTGCCCCTTACTCAATTTCAAGCCCTCTTAATAATGGTCTGTACCCAAACCTGCCAAAACGAGGAGACAAAAAAATCAATCTGCTAATGTTTCCTTTCTTTCCTAAATTCAGACACTGTCTCTCTCTCTTTTTTTTTAAGATTTTATTTATTCATTTGACAGACAGAGATCACAAGTAGGCAGAGAGGCAGGCAGAGAGAGAGGAGGAAGCAGGCTCCCTGGCTGAGCAGAGAGCCTGATGTGGGGCTTGATCCCAGGACCCTGGATCATGACCTGAGCTGAAGGTAGAGGCTTTAACCCACTGAGCCTCCCAGGCGCCCCAAGACACTGTCTCTTCCTCGGTGTTTATTTACTGCTACATTTTCTTAGCCATGAGTACCAAGTTAGTCATTAGTTTGAATAAGCCATTAAAACAATCATTAATACATGTTTTTCTCTCACACACATATAAGTTTTAAAATACTATGTAAAGTATTTGAAGAGAGAAAGATAAAATAAATGACTTTCTATTGATAGCATTTTTGTGACCATGGGATATTTTTGTATAAAATGGTCTTTCCAGTACTCCATAATACCTGCCATACAAACAAATCTTGATCATATTATCAAAGAAATCTCACTGATTTGTTTTTTCAATTTTAGCAAGATTACAACATATCTGCCAAAATAAAAAGTCTTATAATGCTGAGGAAAAACTGTCACTAATTTTAATTCAGATACAGGTACATTAATATGAAGTTGTAAGACTTAGACTGTGTCAGTTTATTCTTTCTCTCTTGAGCCCTATTTATCATCACTTCTTTCATCCCCAATCTCTGCAAAACACATATATTTCATAAGAGAGCTTAGAGTAAAACTACCTGGTTTGAAATCTACTTTCCCCTCATATTGGCTACAGTGTTAAGCAAGTTCAACTTCTTTGTGCTTTCACTACCAAAACCATAAAAAGGGAATAATAATAATAATAGTAGTATCTATATCAAAGAGTGCATGTGAGGACTGAATAACTTAATGTATATACAGTAATTAGAAAAAGACCTGGCACATAAAAGAGCCATATTGTGCTTAGTCATTGTCATTTATAAAGATTGAACCAAGCCTGCTGTAGTTTAATGCAGTTCTATGGACACTTATGGTTTATTACATATTTTATTATAAAATTTATGCAAAACATCAGGAAACACATAGAAACACAAAAAAACATAAAATTTCCCACTTCATAGACATCTAGTATCTCATTTTTATATGTGCATATTACATGTGTCATGTATAGACATAAAAATGAATTTTTTTTCTGATTATCAAACAATACAAGTTGAGGAAGAAGATTTGATTCAAGATTATGGACTGAGTTCCAGCATCTATTAGCTTTCCTCACATAGCTTCCTATCTCCAAATATCTTAATCTGGAAAAATATTTTTTAATTTATTAATTTATTTATTTGAGAGAGAGAGAGAGACAGAGTCAGGGGAGGGAGAACGGGAGGGAGAGAGAGAATCCCAAGCCATTTTCACACTGAGATTGGAGCCTGATGTGATGCTCAACCTTACAACCCTGAGATCATGACCTGAGCTGAAACCAAGAGCTGGACCCTCAACTGACTGAGCTACCCAGCACCCCTGCAAAAATGATTTTAAAAAACAGTCTAAAGAAACAAGTAATGTTCCAAATGCTATTATGTGAGCTATTGAAGATAGATACAAAAAAGATTATATAGAAAGAGAAAAAAACCACAGCCCTCATAGCATATACAGAAAAACGACTAAGAGGAAATACACCTAGAGAAACTAAACATGTGAAATCAACAAATGCACCAGGAGAAGATGGGCCTTAAAGTAGAAGAACTGCTTTAAATTCTGTAATCAGAAGAGCAGTCCTGCCTCTCCAGTCCTAATGCCATTATCAATAACAAAATAGCAGGCCACGTAGACATTTGATCCCGAGACCTGTATAGATAGAAGTGAATTGCTTCTCTTTTCTGTGAAAGAGAGAAGAAATACTTGAAGTCCTCCAATATCAAGGCAAGCCACAGTCACTTTAGAATCTGGGGAACTGTAAACTGCTGGCTACCTCTATGCCTAAACACCATAAAGTAAAACATACAGGTCACGATGCCTTCTCCCTCCTTACACAGAGCCTGCAGTCTTCCATCCCACTCATGGAACAGTTTATTTTGGAAACACTTCAGTAAACCAGGAAGGAAACCAACACCAAGTACCCATGATAACTAACTGAGTTAGTCATCATTCATAACTCTGGATATGATGGAAACCAAAATCTTAAAAGAGAAGGACTGAAATGAGCATACAGAATATCAAATATGTGTATCAGAAGATATGCAGTAATTAAAAACAAAATAATAACTTTGGAGATATCTTTAGGATATTTTGAGGGATTGTTTTTTTCACCCTCAAATAAAAGCAAGCTTTTATGAAAAGGAAACATGCAGAAAGCAAAGAAGTTACTAGAGGATAAAAATTATAACAAAATGTCAATAATAGAATGGATTTACATGACAACATAAATCTTGGTATTGAAACAGTTCCTTGGGTGCTGAGCAAGCTGAATTTAAAAATACACATTTAAACATCTTAAATTTCTAAATTACTAAAAACTTTCTATGAGAAGGTAAAATAGGAATAAGGATCAGATTTCTTATTAAGTAGATGAGGGATGACAGCATCTTGGAATAAGAAAAGGT
The DNA here is from genome assembly GCA_003697995.1 of Taxidea taxus jeffersonii. Lineage (NCBI taxonomy): Eukaryota > Metazoa > Chordata > Mammalia > Carnivora > Mustelidae > Taxidea > Taxidea taxus. Next base: position 91,544 of record RCUC01169812.1, read on the forward strand.
CCTACAGAACAATGATTTAAACTAAAAATCCCAGGCCTAATTAAAGTTAAATTAAAACAGAAAAGCAAAATAAAAGCATTTACATCAAGAATCCAATAAGATTACCTCTTTCCAAATACATATCTCTGAAATAATTATTTAGGAAAACACTAGGTTATTGAGATTAGAAGTCAGGAGAACAAGGGTAAGTGTCAAGACACTAAGAAAAAGTACTTTAACTTTTTACTCTGCATTTTGCTGCTGAAAAACTTTGCAACAAGAATTGATTTTTGTATTGCTTGTATAAAACAAATAAAAATATACAATTATTCATATCATAGACATTTTGAAGTCTATAGAAAAATCTATAAAGGTAATTAAGATCAAACAAAAATCCACTGCATTTCGATAGTTTTATATATAATTTTAACATTTTACACATGTGCACACACATAATGTACACGTTGGATTTTATTCATTCTAAATACAGAAATGGCAAAGGCTTTTGAAAGAACATGATGTACAAAGGTGTTTTTTTTTTAAGATTTTATTTATTTATTAGAGAGAGAGAGCATGCATGTGAGACAGAGAGAGAGAGAGAGCAAGCAGGACCAGGGGCAGAAGGAGAGGGAGAAGTAGGCTCCCCACTAAGCAGGGGAAACTAATGTGGGGTATGATCCCAGGAACCTTGGATCATGACCTGAGCCAAAGGCAGACTCTTACCCAACTGAGCCACCCAGGCACCCCACAAAGTTTCTTGATGGCAGATAGTATCCACCTCTTGGCAATCTTTCTTAATTAAAAAAGCAACAACTCTATTTGCAGCTATTTTTAAAGATATGGAGCTATATTATTCAAATCACTTGAAAAACAATAAGAATTATGTTACTGTAAGCAATTTTGCTTTGAAGTGAGGGGTAAATATGTTTGGTTTGGTAGTTCCACATATAATTCTTCAGTTGTGTAAATGGGTAAATAATTTTAGTTAATACCTTAATAAGTTGTGACTACAATAAATATTTTATTAAGAAAAATCTTATGCTATCAGAATGCATGTAATTCATTAAAAAACTGTTTTTAAGTTTAATTTTATAATATCAACTGTAAGGGATATGTGGAAGAAATTATAACTTAGTTTGTCACAAACAGTTGTGGTCATCTTAAAGTAAATTGTTAGTCTCAACACTGGGGTATCTTTGTAAGCCTGGCTTACAAAGATTATCCTTTACAAAGATTATCTCTGGCCAGTATAAAGGGATAGATAGTATTATGATTAAAGTATAGCAAAGTACTGAAATCGCTGTAGCCTATTCTCTTTCTTCCCTCCTATCCTTTTTCTCTTAAAACTGTGTTAAAGATTTATTTCTAAATGTTTCTCTATCTCTTAGGTTAGTCCTATAGACTTCTAAGTATTTCCTTTGAATAAGAGATGTGAACGTTTCAAAACAGAATTGGAAAGATGCACTTAATTTCTGTCATATTTTCATCTGTCATCATACCCATCCTCAGCACCCACTCCAAGCCTCAATAAGTTACAAATGGAGTTCAGGAGCTTAGCACAAGAATTGTGTTTCTACTATTAACCTAAAAGGTGAGGATTAACTTAAAGCCAAGGGAATTTGGAGAGACCATGTATCCGGGCAATTTTTGTCTGCCCATGTGTGGATGGATGAGCCTGATAGGATATGGTTATTAAGGAATAGGTATGAATAATAACTATGATCTATTCTTGGCAGGATAGAACACACTAGGCAACTGATATATGTTTGACTGATATGTTAATTAACCTTAAGTTTAATTACACGTTTTAGGTTTTTGATTCTTCAGGTATGTGTGTATATGTCTGAGACTGTGAACTGTTTATACAGAAGAGACATGGGAACCTAAGCCATTTCTTCCTACTAAACACACACACACACACACACACACACACACACACACACACACACAGTAGCCCTAGCAATGCAATGGACTTGGAAGATATTTACCACATATTTAAACACCATAGAAAACTTTATCTATATTTGCATAGAGTTCTTCTAAATTTAACAGATATTTTATTTCACATAACTGCATTTAATTGATATATATAGAAACAGTAGGAAAATAGGCCCTGACCCTGATTCTTGACTGTCACTATTGTTTCAATGCTTGATTTTAATAATGGGATTATTATTGTTCTGTGAGATACAATGTTCTTGCAAGGACATTTTCAAGTGTTATTAGGAAAATTTTAACCACTGCAAATTGAAAGCATAGAATTCTTGATAAGAAATAAGTACACGCATTTTAATTAATTTTTGATAAATCATGTTTTCACTGGTGTTCAATATTTTGAGTAAGAGTTTCAAAGATAAAAAATATCATGTTTATCTTTCTTTGATTATTGTCTCATTCACAATTTTTAAATATATGCAATAATTTCACAATCCAATAAAACATTACCAAAAATGATTCATTTTTTGTCTTTTAAATTCAGACAGTGTCTTTAATTTCTACTGTAAATATTCAGTTAATGCTTTTATCTCACAGGTGAGAAAATGACACACTTTGCCAATACTATATTTTTAACATGAGTTCAGTTACATCAATAGTATTATAATTAATGATTACATCATGCTTTAGAAGGGAAGTACAGAGAAGGTTGGTATTAACATGCACGGCACACCATTGTGATATCAATACTCATTTTACTGTTCAAATTTTTTTTAAGCTAATAGCTGTCAAAAATACCCATTATAGGCTAGTCTATAATTTGTAGAAGTCAAGTAATACATTTTTTCTGAAGGTATAATGGATGCTCCATGGAGCAATTATTTTAGAACGACAACTTCATCTCAGCTGTCTCGTGCCAGCAGAACTATTTAAGAGCCTGAGATGCATAATTCAACATGGAAGGGCTGTCAGAGTTGAGAATACCTTTAAATTATAAAAACTTAGCACCACGAGTCAGTTATAATTATAATGGAAATGTAGTTTTCTGTCATTTTATCATGGCAAACATCTCTCAAGAAGCAATTTCGCGTGTTAAAATATTTTGGCAAAGTGACTTTTGATTCCAAGGGGATACAGATTATCTGGTTTTTTACCTGAATATTTTTCTTACAAATTGAGTTTAACAGCCTGTACTGCTTAAGATGGCAAACATAAGAGTATTATTAAAATCCCACTGGAAAATCTCAGGGAGACCATAGGCTACAGTAACTCACCAAGGCAGGTCTAGTTATGCACAGAAATATATTATTTTAATAGCAAAATATGACAGGCAGTTCTTCATCTGACATCCAATTATTTTGCATAGCAAATATCTGAATATAAAAATCATTGCCATTTTAGACAGAGTCCCTTTTTCTAGAAAGTATTTTCATGATTAAAAATTAAAGTAAAGGAATAATAGTTCAAGATCTTCCTGGATTCTTACGTTCATTGCTTTTGAAGACTTACCCTAAATTTTCTACTCTCCATATGGTAGCTCTTGTCTTCTTCCTGTTCTACAAAGTTTTTACTATAGTAGAAGAGTAAAAAGAAAGAAATGTGTGTGTGTGTATGTGTGTGTGTTTTGAAAATAAACTATAAAAGAAGAACATAGTAACATGTATCAAAAACTTCAAGTCTTCCTGAAAAATTCCAAAAAATGAAATGTTTACATGAATCCAGAGTCCACAGTTGTATTCCACCATCTGGAGGAACAGGAATCATGCTGAGCATTCAATTTTGCAAACTACCATTAAAAATATTTCTCTAAAAAACAAACAAACAATCGAGTCCCACATCGGGCTCCTTGCTCGGCAGGGAGCCTGCTTCTCCCTCTGCCTCTGCCTGCCTCTCTGTCTGCCTGTGCTCGCTCTCTCTCTCTCTAACAAATAAATAAATAAATAAAATCTTTAAACAAACAAACAAACAAACAAAAGAACTTCTCAAGGATAATGAGTATATTTGTGAACTTTGTGTTAGCATTTATCTCATATTGGCTATGACAGTAAATGATTATTCTTTTTTCTAAATAGTTTGGATAATTTTTGGATGCTTGGTTTATTTCCAGCAATGAGTAGGGTGATATCTTTATTGAGTTTCTATTATGTATATCACATTTTCAACTCTGTACTCTAACCAATATAAAGATAATTTTACATTACAATTCAGAATATTGAATTGTCCATTTTTAATAAAACCAAGTTAGAACCTTATCCAATTAAAATAGATTGAGGAAAATGAATAAAAATGTAAATTTGATTGTATTTTCAGTTCAACAAATGATAAGTGTATTGTATGTCTGAGGTATTTTTCTAGCCACTAGGGATATATCCATTAAAAACAAAGATAAAAATTCTTTTGATCAGGTGGTTCATATTGTTCATTTAAAGGAAAAATAGAAAATTCAGTAGGATAAACACCTGTTTTGGAGGCAATTATATTTAACTTAGATTATTTTATCATAAGGCTTCAATACTTTCTAGAAATGAAGATATAATTCAATACAATCAAAGAGAGTCTTAGTAATGCTCTTATTTTAAGCGGTATAAGAAAATAATTACCCTGACACATATGAAATCCTGAAAATAAGGATAAAATGCACATCTGAAAGGAAAGAGCAAGAAAGGAAGAGATGTATATTGTCTATTTAATTTATGCTAGTTATTTTAACTTTTATTATATCCTTGAATCCAAACAGTTACATTAGGAGTGCAATCTTCAATAAAAACTGAGAATCATAGAGTTAAGACATTCCCAGCAATTCATAATATTTTTAAAAAGGTAATTAAATCCAGGTATTTCTAGTTCTGTAACTTCTACCAACTTATTTTTACGAAATCACAGATCAAACAACCTAAAATGATATTTACAAATACATTAACTCATCTTCTTATCTCTGGAAAAAATCCATTGTTCCTAAGGAAGATGAATTCTCCAAGAGGATATTTTATAAAATACTGCAATATTATATTTTTTTGTTACAGCTGGAACATATCCTTTTCCATTTTGTGTTAAGTTTTTGCTTAAAAACACAAATGTGCACACACACACTTACTGAAAAACATAATATCAAGGATTTAAGTTAATTTTGGAATGTCAAATATTTCCTCCTATCCCCTACTCTGACTATTTTCATTCAAGATAATAAATACTTACAATTAGTAACTGAAAATTTTCCATATTAAGTTAAAGAAAAAGGTATAAATGATGCATTTTTCTTGGCAGTATGATACAGTTTTATAGATATTGTAATGCACTGATTTCTTGATTATCGCCAGAATTAAATGTATTTTTCTGAAAAACTGAGTGTAGTCATGGTATTATATTATTGTATCATGGAAGTAATCATTATCTAGAAAATAAAGAATAATGCATTATAGTAATGCACTACACATATGATTACTTCTAGTATAAAGCTGTATAATGCTTAAATTAATTCCAAGTAATTTCCTAATTTTATTTCAGCACAACCAGATCATGAGTCATAGGGAAGTAGAATATAAAACTTAACCAATATTTTATTTGATTCATTTTGACTGAATTGTGAATTTCTATAAAGCATGAAATTTCTGAAAACGTTAATTGCTTGAGCAAGAAACTTAATAATTTGTTTTTGGTGGTCACTGTGAATAAATGAATGGAATTCAAGACTGACAAGTAATATGAAAAGTTCTATTTATAGGATAATCAGGTGGAAGAAAATTTTTTAAAAAATAAAGAGAAAGGAGTCAGAAAGAAAAAAATAAAGGGCAGTATGAGAGGGAAACAAAAAAGAAGTAAGGAGTTAAGGGGATTTAGAGGGGGGTAGACATGAGGCAAGAAGAGGAGAGAAAATGTGTGTTCAGCAAACTGGAAAACTAAATAGGCAAAGTTTTCAGTTTAACTTTTATATTTACCTTTTTTGTATTCCTTTCTAATATAACAGCTCAAATGGGGACTTAAAATTAATGCTATAAATATAGCCTTTTAATACAATGTTACATCGTGCAGAATATCACATTAGGTCTTTCTAATGAGTCAACAAAATTTCTACATTGCCCTCTAATACTCTAAAATTAAGAAATTTAATAATAATTAATAATAAATATATGCTTTTTAATAGAGGAAGAGTTAGTTGTACAACTTTTATGATACCAGGCTTTGTGTTTAGCTCAAACTGTGAGGTAGGATGTTTGTGCTGTAGGATCCTATCAACGATATTCTTCCTTTAGGAGACACAGAGGTATTTTGGAGTGGACTCATAACCAAAGAAAGAGTGTGTCAAGCTTTTGATCCAGGCGTAGAATCTTGCTTCAAATTGCCAATGTAACTTTCTCCTTTTTATTCCCTCCTCCTTTCCCAGCATTTCTCCCTCTCTTTATCTCAATCTCTCTCCTTTCCCTGATGTAAAGATCATTAAAATAAAGATCAACTTTTAACTCAGTAGAATTATGTATCCAAATTTATGATTCTATTTCTGAAGCTATTAAGTGTAGAGGCAAATATATTTTTTATCTTGCTTTGCTTGTGAAATTTGTTGTTTTGTTTTGTTTTTCCAATATTTTATTTACTTATTTGAGAGAGAGAGATTGAATGAGAGGGACCAGGAGAGAGAATGTGAAGCAGTTTTCACATTGAGCACGGAGCCGGATATGGGGTTCCATCACAACCACAAGATCATGACCTGAGCTAAAACCATGAGATGAACACTTAACCAACTGAGCCACTCAGGTGCCCTTGAAATTCATTTTAATGTTATAACTAGGTGGTTAAATTAACCTTAAAACATGTTTCACCACAGTTTATCCAGTATTATGGATGCAGTGTATTTGAAGTTTTATAATAGCAAATGATAAAAATAATAAAGACATTATTGATATGATGAGAAAATGGCACATAAATCACAGGAAATTCAAAGACGCTAAAATGGTAGAAACTACCTGAATAGTACCTTATTTTGGATATCCCATTAAGTATCAGGAAGCACTGCTCTCCTATGATCTTATCATTAGGTACTTTCCAAAGTTTTTTCTTCACAAGAGTGAGGGATTCAAACATTTTTGAAACTCCAAATAACCTATATTCAAGAAGAAAACTTGCAAAACATACAAAAGCACAAAGGCAAGCACCCCCAAGTCCCTTCATATCCCACTAACCTCCAAAATGCAATATAAAATCTTCTAAATTATTTTCTTCATGCAAGTATTATATATGGACATGGATATATCTACATCTATATCTATCTATATGTTTCTTACATACCTAAGACAACTTTAAACGAGAATTTTGAAGCACATAGAGAAAAATCATGAAGATAAAATAATATTTATTCAGTATCAGCATTTGAATGGATGGTAAGAAACAGAAAAAGCATTTTACTGTTAAGTGGTAAATATTGAGAGAAATCAATTCCCAAACCAAGTTCAAAGAACAGCCAGCTAACAGGATATAATGGGAATGAGAAAGGGTGAGAAGGTTAGAGAAAGCGAGAGAGGATGGCAACAGATATAAACCTTGGATTCTTAGTTTACAATTTTTTTAATGATGTCTGATCTAAAAACACCATTCTGTAAATGAAGTGGCTGTTGCAAGCATTCTTTGTTGTACTTTGCTTTACATCCCAGAGTGTTCCCAGGCTTAGTATGGTGCTTAGAATTTTCTTTCCTCCCAGGTTCCACTTTCTTTGCTTCTCCCCATATACATCCACTTCATAACTCTCCATAACTGTTTAATATGAATGTACCAAAAACTATAAATATCTAACTCTTTGTAGCCTGAGGACTGGTAAAATAGTTATGGGGGCTGCACTTAGGGAACAGACCCATCTAAAGAGAACTCTGTGCCAGTCTAATGTCCTAAAATCAGCAGTTTTAACCCGAGTTTCATTTTATTAGGCTGTGTTAAAGCCAGATCCCATCAGAGCCAGGTCCAGCCTTTCTCTTTCTTCCTCTTTTCAGGGAGACTTTATGATCTAAAAAATGTCTTGGTCCAATATTCGTGAATTCTATTAGTGGAGGCATTCTTGCACTTACGTCAAGTTATACTGCATATAAATGGAGGATAAAAGGATTACCAGATTATAAATCAAATGAGAGTTTCTGGCAATATAAATCTCAGCTATGTCAGGCTCTTGTGTTAATGGAATTGCAGAATTCCATTGGCCAGTAAGAATTTAAATTCTGTGTTAGAGACCTCACTAATTTTTCATAGGACTTCCTTAGTAAAATATCAAAAAATAAAGTGGGAGGTTTGCAAGCAAATTTGTATCAGGTCTTAAAATTGTTTTTTAAGATCATGCCAAAAATATTATTAGCATTCGAAAATGTATTAAAACACCTATGTTATATAATTCTAAGGCTGTCTTGGAACTTATTTAGCACTTAATCACTCAAATAAAAGCAGTAAAATTGTATTAAATGCATACTACATAGTATATTTAACACTGAAATAAATGAATGTGATTTGACCAGTGGATTAGAATCCAATAAGATGGTGTCTGGTTCAGTCAAATTAAAGAACTTCCTATGTTCCAACTAATCAATCTATTAATTCAAATACTATGGTAAATTTTATGTCTTTGATTATGTATTTTTTATACACACATAACTACAGAATTAACAAGTTAGAATTGACTTGTTGACTATGTTAGAATTAACATAGTTTAAGCATCTGTTTTTGGTCAAGTGGTAATTAGCTTTATCTCTAAATATATATCTAGTATCGATACACATGGCAGTATTAACTTGGTTCATTGAAATTCATATTTACTATGTGGTAGCTATATATAAGAATGGATTTTTAAGTGATGAAAACATTTTTTCATATAATAATTCTCAAACATTAGTTTTTCTTCAAGATAGTCTGAGTATATTCTGATACACTGAATTTTAATTGCTTTATGAGGTTTGTATTTGTTGAGCATCATCAGTGGACACAGAAATGTGCTAGATGTGGAGCTATAAACCGAAATAACATATCAGTCTGCCTATGCAAATGGGAAGGCAGATAATTAAGGTCACTTTTATTTTTTATTTTTTAAAAGATTTTATTTATTTATTTGACAGAGAGAGATCACAAGTAGGCAGAGAGGCAGGCGGAGAGAGAGGGGAAAGCAGTCTCCCCACTGAGCAGACAGCCTGATGTGGGGCTCGATCCCAGGACCCTGAGATCATGACCTGAGCATAATGCAGAGGCTTAACCCACCCAGCCACCCAGGTGGCCCTTAAGGTCAATTTTAATAAGCTTTGAAGGAGTTATATTTTTCATGTAAGCAGTGATAATCAGAAATGATGTCTCTTCTACTCAATATTTTATCCAAATTTCCTGAGGGTTAAGCAGGTGACTGACCATTGTTGATCTACACAAGATCATTATATGATACCTTTTAATTTTATTTGTCTTAATATATCCCCACCTTTATTTTTCCCCACAATTCTTGAGACAGAATGGAGAGTTAGTATATCATATGTCTGACCAAGATGTACAATGGACCCCAGATCTTATAGTGCTTAATAACAGTGTCACAGATGTCAAAGATTCACTAGAGGAGAAAATAGATCTCAGACTAAAAACTTTACTGACTCCTTTCCTCAAAATATCCCTTTAAAATATTTTTTAAACCCTGTTTAAAAATGCTCTTTAAATTTGGGTGGAGAACATTCAATACTTTAGGTTCCACAATGAGTTGTGAATATAAAATGCTCTAAAAGAGGAGATGACCCTTGACTTAGTACTCTTCTACATTATCTAAAGTTCCAAAGCACTGCTCCTCCCAAACTGGGTGCTTCAAATCAGTTATCATAGTTTAAATATTAGAAGTATAGATCATATTTAGTAGACTTTAAATGGGACTTTTGACATGGACCCTCAAGAGTACACCAGACATTGAAGATGGGGAAAAGAAGTGTGAACCAAGGAAAAAATAATATGCAGCATCATGAAGGTAGGTGTCAAATTATGGAGAATTGTGCTGTCTGAAGGAGTCATCATGTGGATGGAACAGGAAGGGACGTTTTGCAATTTATGTTCACAGAGCTGTTTCTGGAAACAATATACCATGGAAAACTGAGGAACTTGACTAAGATACAGCAATTGAGCAATTATTGCAAGAATTCACGTAAAAGATGATAGAGCCTGACAGCTGGAGTGAGAATGGAAGAGTTAGAGTCAAGAATCGGTTCTAAAGTGGAACCAAAAGTGATGCTTTCATTATTGCTCTATGGGGTTATTTGTCTGTTGCTGTGGGAATGTACCTGGCATAGGATTTAACTGAGGTCAGTATACTGACCGTAGTGCTTACTAGATGTATAACTTTGGACAAGTTATTCAATCTTTCTTAAGTTTTGGTTTCATTATCAAAAATGTGAAGAAGACAGTAATAAATCCAGAATTCATAGAGTTTGGGAACTTGCAAAGACTCCATAGTTCTTAGCTTTTCTTTATTTTAAATTTAACTTCATTTAAAAAAATATTTTATTTATTTGACAGAGAAAGCAAGAGAGCACAAAGAGGGGGAGCAGCAGAGGGAGAGGGAGAAGCAGGCTCCCTGCTCAGCAGGATGCCCAATGATGCAGGGCTCTTTCTCAGGATGCTGGAATCATGACCTGAGCTGAAGGCAGATGTTTAACTGACTGAGCCACCCAGGTGTCCCTAAATGGTAGCTTTCAGATATTAGATTTTTTTCCTGCTATAAGCACCCAAACTTGGACAGTGATAGTATGAAATTATAACTGTTTTTAAACTTAGTATGAATATTTTGACTTTATCATGTTTTCAGTGACTTTTTTCCTCTTATCATATATGAACTTTCACTAAATAGAACATATATATAATAAATATATATTAAAGTTTATTTTAATGTATAAAATATTGAAGAACAGAATAGGTTATATGTAATGGTATCATTTTGGCTCAAAGTTGGTAGCTCTTAGCTTTGGCTAAATACTGGATTCACCAGAAATTTTTGAGAGTAAAATTCCTAGGATTAAAGCCAAATCAACTGAATCAAACTATCAGCAAATAGAGTACAGGCGTCATTATTTTTAGATCCCAGGTGATTCTAGAACACAGCTTACATTGATCACTACTGCTCTAAGTGTTCCAAGACAGCACTTCTCAAAATTCAATGTGAGAAAAAAATCACCTGGAGAATTTGCTGAAATGCAGATTCTGAATCTTTATGCTTGGGTGGAGACTGAGAGATTCTATATTAAAAAAAAAAAAATCCCAGTGAATGTCTTATAACTGATGGGCAGAGCCAACTCTGAGTAGTGAGGATCCTCATGATTGAGATCAGAGAGGCTACTATAAAGAGGGAAATCCTCCTGAAGGTTGGGTCAAGAATGGCCTGTCTATCAATGGCTGATGAAGGATGGGGGCTCCATTTCAGACAGGCAGATGAGGAGAAAGAAAAGTCATACGTGAAGGAGACACAGAGAAGTATACAGGACACAATTAGATTTTTGAGGAGCAGTGGATGATTAAGCTGTATTATAAAAAAAAGTCAGACCAGACTGAGGCCTTGAAAGCTCTAGAGAGATATTTGGGCTTTTACTTTTGATTTAAACAGAAATTTGGAAGAAGCCTTACAAACACATTATGATCAAGAGAACTGGGGTTTGGGAGGGTGCCTCTCTGGGCAGGTTATGTATAGAGTCAATGAGAGCTGAAGGATGGAGTAAACGATTCTGGGGGTGTAGAGTAAAGGGAACAAGGGATGCTGGGAATAAGGGATGCTTGGGAGGGGATATTTGTCCTTAATAATGAAGGGCCTGGGGTAAGTGTACAAATGGAAGCAAAAAATTTTTTAAAAGTAGTTGTAATAGTGTTAATCATAAATTTCATAATTGATTTTATATATGACAGGTACTCTGCTAATAGCTCTGATTATATAATTTCATGTTCATAATATTCCTATGAGATAGATGTTATTGTCCTATTTTATTGGCTGTAAAACTAAAATAGAGGGAAAATTAGTATCTTGCCTAGGAACACAGTACTGATAATAAATTCAGAACCAACTAATTCATTCTTTCAATCTTTGTCAATTTTTCAAAAGCATCACACTATTCCTTTCTACTTAAAAAAAAAACATGTTTACATGTTTATATATATATAGTTCCATATCCGTGTGCTGCTGAAATAGACTTTTAGTGCAACCCAAGTAAGCAAATTTGTCCAAATTCAACAAAAAGGCAAAAATGCCATGCATGGCTTTGAGAAACCATATAACTCTTAACCTTTTCATGTTTATCATAATGGTTTAGAGAAAACATTTCTAAAGAATAATGTCAATTTTTTGATATGGAAATCATAATACCTGTTTATGAGAGTTTAAAGATTTGTTCTTTATATGGCTCTCAGGATGCCTATGCTGGTTGGGATATGATATTGGGATATGATAGGTTTTGTTTTGTTTTGTTTGTTTTTAAGCTTTATTAAGATACAATTTGCATATAATAAATTTCACTCATTTAAAGTGTATAATTTAATGTTTTTAGCATATTTAGAGTGGGTAAAACATCATTATGATCTCATTTTAGACCACTCCATCATGCCCAAAAAACTCATGCCAACTCCTTTCCTAATCTACCACTGCTTTCTATTGCATAGACTTGTTATTTTCTATTTATATAGATTTGTACACTTCATATAAATCGTGTGATAGAATATATTGTCTTTTTTGACTGTCTTAGCATACTCTTTTGTCGTTTATTCATGTTGTAATATGTATGAGTACTTCATTCATTTATATTACTGAATAATACTCTATCCTATGGATGCATTTATACACCACATTAAATGTATCTTTATCAGTCAATGGGTATTTGGGTTAATTACAGGTTTTGGCTACAGTGAGTAATACTTCTAGGAACATTCCTGTACAACTTTTTGCATTTTTTCCTCATTTCTCCTGTTACACAGGAGTGGAAATGCTGGTTTATATGTTAATTCCATGTTCAACAACTTGAAAAACTGCCAACCACTTTTCCAGATAGGTTACTTTATTTTATATTCTCACCAGCAGTATACCAGAATTTTAATTTTTCAAAATAGAATTTTAATTACTCTACATAATTTGATTTAGCAGATCTGTCCCAAGCCCCAAGAATCCAAATTTTTTATAAGAGCCCTCTGCAAATAAATGGTACCCCCAAACTCACTTTGAGAAAAATGAATAAAAGTGAGTGGATTCTACCAAATAGTGAGAATTTTAAGATACTTTTTGTATTAAAACAAAAAGAAAAACAAACAAACAAAAAAACAGTTCTAAGGGGATTGCAGACATCTTAACGTTGAGGACAGAGGATGACTTTATTGTACACTATATATACAGACTACTTTACTGTAAAAACACAAAATGTAACTCTGAGTTCCCCTAAATCTTGTCTTCAGTGTGGCTATATAGTAAGAATGTAACCACCATCATTTTCCTGTGCTATCATAGTCCAGGGACCATTCTGGCTCTAGATGACAGGGAAAACAATTTTAGATCGGAAAGTTCCCAGAGAATTGCAGAACATGCAAACACAAAATATGAAAAATTTCTTTCAATTAAACCAATTCTGTCACTAAAATGTAATTTTACCATCCAAATATTATATATTCTCAATGTTTTCTTGACATTTCTTGCTACTCTAACCCTTTCTGTATGCAGCCTCAGTCAAAGACAACATGCTGGGAAGAGCTGTCCTGACAATTGTCTTTAAACTAAAATCTGCATGGTAGTGATTTCAGGCAAAGCAAGCTTATCATTTCTAATTGCTTTGAGGGATGAGAATAAAAAAGAAAGTAGTCCCAGAAAGCACTCCTCCCCCCAAATCCAAAGTGGTAACGTCACAAATATAAAATTTGGGGAGAAATTTTCATTTATGCACAAATATGCAACATAAGTAAAGACAGATGCTGGTCTAAGGGCTGAGTGGATGTGATACTGTAGTGTATTTTGCCAATTGTAGGACAACACAACTGTCAAAACCTTCCTTCACTGTGAATAATTTGTGTGGGAATTGAGTAATATTTTGTTTTTGAAATCTGTGAGGATTGAGAATAATTTTACTATATGCCACTATTTTTAATAAAAATAATGTTGCTGTATCCACTATCCATTATTTTTGTTTTAATTTTTTCATTATACATTATTTTTAACAAAAAATGTGAAGAGATGATGCTGAAAACTTTTTAACAGCAATTGTTTTAAAAATATGTAATTATTTGAAACTTGAAAAAGGCAGAGTATAGGAAGTTGTCACCAAACTGTGAGCTATACCTTTCTTGCAACACCCAAGGCCAAATAATGTCAGATGCTAGAAACCTGAAAATAAAGGTAAAAGGGAAATCAGTGTCTGTGGTCTCTCTCAGGATGACAAATTTAAGACAACATTTCTGAAAATCACATCGTAGTGTTTTTAGGAAAATACCTGACAGCTCAGATGATAGTTGAAAGAGAAAATAAATGAAAGACATCCCTAGAAAACACAGAAAGACAAATATAAAGTAGTGACTCAAGGGCAACATAAACTTATTGCCTTCTGATTTTCTTCACAATAATACTTTTTTTTTTGCTGATTATTATAAGAAATAAATGTCAATGAGATAATGTGGCAGAAGTTGATTCTGCTAGGTTGGTAAAAATGTGACGATATTTTGTCTCTGAAATGTTGGCTGAGAGTTTATAAATATGGTTTCTGGACAGACTGAAAACAAATGAGCTTCAATGTAAGATGTTTTAAGGCATGTTTTATGCTCTCTTGATCTATGAGCAATCAGGTATTTAATGTTTAACTAGCCATGTACTGTTTATTGGGAAGGAGGGGGGGAAAAGAATGAATGGGATAGTCTTTCGAGTGTTGTAATATGTACAAAATATTTCCAACCAAGGGGTTTTGGTAGGAGCTTATAAATGTGTACCATACATCAGGATATTCTATTTGAAATAATGGAAATGCATTGAGAAGACATAACCCTAAGCAATTCAGTGAGGGGTGGGGGTGGAAGAGGAAGGTGGCATGGAAGATATTAAATCATGCTTCCTTCTGTCATTGCCAATTATATATTCAATTTCCAAGTCAATGTCTAATATATCATCAGAGCAATGCATTATAATTCTAGGATGGCTGGCATAGTCATAGTAACATCACTCTGATGTCATCTTAGACTGTGGCAAAGAGCCACAATGAGCATGAAAGTTTAGCCATCTTAAGAAACATTTCTTGTATTTTTTTTTAAATAAGTGATTAACATCAAGCCAAACTAAAGAAACAACTCATTTGAAGAAGTGGAGGTCATTTTCCAACTGTTACTTCATAGTGTACACTGGCATTATGCCAGGGAGACAGAAGGGAAAGCCCTGTAATAAAATATGTTTTAATAAATTATTAATTTTTCATAGCCAGGCTAAAGATTTAGAAGGAGGATGGCATTTTCTAACTAGGCCACAGGCTTATTGAGGTTAAAACTCTTTTTCTTTTGCTCAACATTGCAATATGGATGAGTCTTTGCTCTAGCTTATCGTAACTGCAGTGCACAATCGATATTTAAATCCTGAAAGATCAGCAATAATGGATGCAAACGGAACAGATCAATATTTAGCCTTTTGTGGACTATAACTTTTACCTTAGCCCCAATTACTCCATGGCACAAGGGTTGATTTTTAATGTCTTGGGTGTTTAGAATCTCACTAATTTCAATTTCAATTTCAATTTTCAAAGTTACAAAACACATTGTAAGATACCTAGGGAGGTATTAATAAAAATTATCCCAAAAAGACGCTTAAATAGGTTTACTGTCTTTTCAAGATCATTTAGCAATAATGAATTTCAATTGTGACATATGTATGTGAGTGTGTGTGTGTATGTGTGCATGTTTAATCTATAGGGATCAGATAATTTTGAAATTCATGAGAAGATATTTCCTTGTAATGTCTTTGGCAGTATTGCATGACCACTTGAGAGACATTTGCCCAGTTTATCTTTTTTAGGATAAAAACTAATTACAAATTGAATTAAATGTTAGCACTAAGATATTGTTTAATTATTCAGGTATCACAGCATAACTAATCAATTATGATAATTTGTCTCTGAACTTCACTAAAGGTTTTAAGGAAATCAAGATTTTGGAAAAAATAGCATACTTTCTTTAGAAACAACAATTTTAATTTATCACTCTTTGAGAAGATAACTACTCATAAGTGTGAGCTCTGTCCCCAAAGCCCAAACCCTATCTAATGCTAACAAAAAAAAAATAATAAAAAAAATAAAACTGTACCTTTCATGAATAAGTAAACTTGAGCATTTACTATGGAGAAGTATAAAGTAATAGCCTTTTTTGTAGGACTTCTATTTTTAGAGTGCATGTGTGTGTGTGTGTGTGTGCGTGTGCATTGTCTCAGAATTGAAAAGGGAGGAGTAAGACTTCCAATCACAGTAAGCACATTGCAGTCAATTACTTAAACTTAACAAAATACAAAAAGCAACTGCTTGAGGAATCTGACAAATAAATAAGAATAGGAAAATTGGGAAGGACATTAAAACTTGAATAAAAGCTAATATAGTCTTGTTGTGTTTCATGTTTTTGTTTCTTCTTTTTTTTTTAAAGATTTTATTTATTTATTTGACAGACAGAGGTCACAAGTAGGCAGAGAGGCAGGCAGAGAGCAGGGGTTGGGGGGAAGCAGGCTCCCTACTGAGCAGAGAGCCCGATGCTGGGATCCCAGGACCCTGAGCCGAAGGCATAGGCTTTAACCCACTGAGCCACCCAGGCGCCCCGTTTTCGTTTCTTCTTAATCTCCCCACTGTGAGACAAATTAAACTGTATGATGGATACCATCATCAAAATCTCTTGTAATCCCTCCTTCTGGCCAGAAGGCCAGGAAAAAAGCCACCTGCAAGCTCAAGGGAGTAGGGATAATTCTTTGTTTCCCCCCTTTTATAATTCTCCTGTTCCAAAGCCGGCCCCAGTGCAGAGCTACAATACCACATTGCAGAAGTGGCACAAATAACTAGAGTTTAAGAAAAACTCCCCTAAACCCTGGATTCATAAAGAGTATATAGGGGTATTGTTAAAAAAATAATGTAAAGGAATTCCATATATATATTATATATAAATTATAAATATATATACATAAAATATATATGTACATAAAATATATATATATAAATATATACATAAAATTATATATATAATTATATATATATAATTTTCTCTCTTTTTCGCTTGTCCCAT
The DNA here is from genome assembly GCA_003697995.1 of Taxidea taxus jeffersonii. NCBI lineage: Eukaryota > Metazoa > Chordata > Mammalia > Carnivora > Mustelidae > Taxidea > Taxidea taxus. Next base: position 108,698 of record RCUC01169812.1, read on the forward strand.
GGGCAGGGATCTGTACACAGTTCTGTACAACAGATGCACAGATCTGTACAACAACTTGGGAGACCAAAAGATTGACAGAATCTTGTCTTTCTGTCTAGTGGCATCAAAAAAAACCCCCACCAAAACAAAAAATAGTCCATACAAGTTACAGAGTCAGAGAAATCTCACAGAGGAATAAGCTGGAGAACCCCTATCTACATGTGAAACGATGCAAGTCTGGGGCTCACCTCCAAGTGTCCTTGTGCAGAATGTACCCAAGAAGCATAGCTAAGAGTTTGAAAAGTGAACTGCTATATAAACCACTGCCACTCCTCAGGTGACAAGCAGACTCAAAAAACACAATACATTAGATTTACATTAGATTACCTGCAGAAGGCAGTCTGACTTGCATTCTATAGATGATTTGACTCCTTGCTAAAAGAAACAAAAATCAGCATTATCAAATGGATTTTTAGAAGACCTAGTTTATAACAGTTTCTAAATGTCCAGCCAGACACTATCCAAAGTTACCCAAAACATCAGGACTCAGAACAGTTTGACCAAGAACCAGAAAAATCTGACCAACTATCAAGGGAAAAGAAAATCAACAAATGACAACCCTGAGATGACACAGATATAGGAATTACCACACAACAGCCTAAAGAAGTTATTATCAAGCTTTATGAGGTAAACATGGGCATTCTGGAAATGAATGAGGAGAAACAGAAACTATAAAACAAAAGCAAATTGAACTATTAGAACAGAAAATAAACCAATATTTGAAAAAAAAATACTGGATAGGTTCAAAGTAGAATGGAGATGACAGAGGAAAGAGATAGTAAATTTGACAAAGAACAGTAGAAATTGACCAGGTCTGAACAAAACAAGAAAAAAAAAAGATGGAAAACAAAATAAACAGAGCCTTAGTGGCCTTAATGGAATAATATTTAAATGTTTAATATTTTTATCATTAGAGTTCTTAAAAGAGAAAAATGTAATTGCTACACAAAACATATTTGAAAAACAGTAGTTATAAGCATCCTAAATTTGGTGAAAAGCATACATTCACAGATTCAAGAAGTTCATTAAACTCCAAATCCATAACAATTTTTAAAACCATCTATACATAGAGAGCCCCAAAATATAAATACTAAAATTTGATTTTAAGAAGGAGAAATATAAAAGTCCACAATTACACTAGAAAATTTCAATTCCCCTTTCTCTATAATTGTAATGCAGTAAGACAGAACATTAACAAAGATATAAATAAAAATATTTTAAAAAATATATGTATATATTTTTAAAGATTTTATTTATTCATTTGAGAGGGAGTGTGTGTGTGTGAGAGAGAGAGAGAAAGAGAGAACATGCACAAACAGGAAGAAGGGCAGAAGGAGAAGACTCCCTGCCGAGCTTGGAGCCCAATGAGGAATTTGATGCCAGGACCCAAGAATCATGACCTGAGTTGAAGGCAGACACAACTGACTGAGCCACCCATGCACCCAACCCCCCTTAAAAAACTGAAAACAAACAAACAAAAAAACAAACACCTCAAGATCGTTTAAAAAAACTATCTTAACAGTACCGTCAAGTAACTAAAAACAGGGTTTGGCAAATTATGGTTTACCAATTAGATCAGGCTACCACATTTTTTAGTATGGCCTGAGAGCTAAGCATGGATTTTACACTTTAAAATGGTTGCATTATAAATGGTTATATAATTATTTACACAGTCTCTTCAGTTTTGCTTCTTGGTCCACAAAGTCTAAAATATGTACTACTTTTCCACTTTAAGAGGTTGCCAATCTCTGAATTAGAAAGTGACATTTATACAACATTCAACAACTACAGACCAGATATTCTTCCAAGTGTTCATGAAATATTCACTAAGGCAATGTTGTAGGCCGTAAGCCAAATCATAAAAAATCTAAAAGAATGGAAAGCATAGAAAGTATGTTCTCTGATAATATCAAGATTAGCATATAAATCTATATCAGGAAGATATCTGGAAAATCCCCCAGATAGGTTGAAATCAGACAGAACATTTCTATATAATTAATGGTTATAAACATATGTTACAAAGAAAAATAAAAACATATTTTTATTGAATTACTATACATCAAAAAATGTGAATGCAGCTAAAGCAGTGCTGAGAGGAAAATTTATAGCAGTAAATGTTTGTATTAAAAATAATAAAGGTCAAAGATAATCAGAGCTTCTACCTTGAGAAATGGGGAAAAGGATAGCAAATTAAATAAAAAGCAAGAAAAATGAATTAAAAATAAGTATAAGAACAAAACAATGATGTAAAGATAAGACAGAATCCATAGAAACCTAGATAGTTTTTAGAAAATATCAAGAAAATGTATAATCTACCACTTTGACAAGAAAAAAGAGAGATTAACATTAATAATAACATCAAGAAAAGAGGATACTACTACAGATGCTAAATGGTGAATACAGGAATAAAACAAATAAATCTAAAAATCATTGTTGGAAGAAATTAAAGATCTAAATATTTGTGGGCTGCCCTTATGGCTCAGTCTAGTTAAGCATTTGACTATTGATTTTGGCTCAGGCATGATTGTGGGGTGATGGAATCAAGCCCTAAGTCAACCTCTGTGCTGAGTGTGGCGCCTACTTGATATTTTCTTTTTCCCTCTCCCTTTGTCACTTCCCACTCTACTCATGCACTCTTGCTCTCTCTCTCTTAAGAAAAAAATCTAAATTTTGCAAAATATTTATTTTTCACATTTTTCAAAAATTATATGTTCATGAATCAGAATGCTTAATATTTTTAAGGTATAAATACTACTCAAATTGATCTACAAACTCAATATAACCACTATAAAAATCCCAAATTTCTTCATCATAGAATTGACAAGATAATACTAAAAGTCTACAGGAAATCGTGGGATACAGAATAGCCAAAATCTTTAAAAAAGAACAAAGTTGGATGTTTCACATTTCTTGATTTTAAAAATTTGATATGAAGTTATGTAATGAAAACAATATGTTACTGACTTAGGGCAGACATATAGATCAATATAAAAGAGTCAAGAGCCAGAAATAAACCTTCAAATTTATAGTAAATTGATTTTGACAAGTGTGCCAAGACAATTTAATGGGGAAAGGAAAATGTTTTCAAAAACCATGTTGGGAAAATTGGAACTCCACATGCAAAAAAAAAAAAAAAATGTTGAAATCCTTACACATACACAGCAATTAACTCAAAGTTATTGTAGATTTAAATTTAATACCTAAAATTATAAAAAGGAAGGGAAACAAAAACGAAAACAAAATTAAACTATTGGGTCCACACCAAAATTAAAAGCTTGTACACAGCAAAGGGAACTGTCAACAACACAAAAAGGCAACCTACTGAGTAGGAGAAGATATTTGCAAATAATATATCTGAAGGATTAATATCCAAAATATATAAAGAACTTACTCAATTTAATATAAAATAAATAACTCAATTAAAAAATGAACAGAAAACTTGAATAGACATTTTTCCAAAGAAGATATAAAAACTGCCAATACACACACACACAAAGATGCTCAACATCACTATCATCAAGGAAATGCAAATCAAAACTACAATGAGATGTCACCTAACAAAATAGCTAAAATTAGAAACACAAAAAATAGTAAGTCTTGGCAAAGATGTGGAGAAAAAGGAACCCTTGTGAACCTTTGATAGGAATGCAAAATGGTGCAGCCGTTTTGGAAAACAGAGTGGAAATTCCTCAAAAAACTAAAAATAGAATTACCATATGATCCTACAATTCCACTACTGTGTATGTACTTAAAACAAAAATATGAGTTTGAAAAGATATATACACTCTTGTGCTTATTGCAGCATTATTCAAAATAGTCCAGTGTCCATTCATAGATGAAGAGATTAAAAAGAGAATCAGTATATGTGGATTCATAATGGAATATTATGCAGCCATAAAAAGAACAAAATTTTGCCACTTACAACAACATGGATAGACATAAAGGTTATACTGTTAAGTAAATTAGTCAGTTAAAAAAAGACAAAGACTATATGATTTCCCTCATGTGTGGAATTTAAGGAACAAAACAAAGAAAAACAAACAAACAAAAACAGACTCTCAAATATGGAGAACAAACTGGTGGTTGCCAGAAGGAACATGGATGAGGAATGGGTAAAACAGTAAAGGGGAATAAAATAAGCAAAATAAAATAAGATAAAATAAAAAGATATTATGTATAATGGGAGAAAAGATTTGCAATTATGTAGCTAATGAGAACTGTGGCTGGAATATATAAAGAACTCTTATAAATAAATAATAAAAAGATAAATAGCCCATTTTTTAAAAATGGGACAAAGATGTGAATCTATATTTATCTAAAAACGGTCTACAGATGACTAAAAAGCACATGAGAAATCTTTTACAAGATTAGCGCTAGGGAAATGTAAATCAAAACCATAACAAGATACTACTTCACAACCACTAGGATGATTATAATAAAACTACTCAGATGTGACTATAAAGTGGGGCAGCTGCTTTGGAAAACAGTTTGACTCGAAATGTTAAAAATGGAATTCACCATTGGGTAAAAACAATATTTAAAAGTTTATTGAGTTGATGTTTGCATAACTCTACAAATACACTGCACACCAGTGAATTGTACACCTTAGATGTATGATTTGTACATATGTGAATTATATATTAATAATGTTCTTACATAAAACAAAACAAAAACCGATATTTGGTGTCTGTAGCAGCTTCATTTGTAGTTACTAAACACTGAAGCAACCCAAATATTTCTGAACTAGGAAATGCATAAACAAACAAAAATAAAGAAAAGAAAAAGAAAAAGAAACTACTGATGCATGCAACTATATGGATGAATCTCAGATGCACTATGCTACATGATAGAAGCCAGTCTCAAGAGTCAATATACTCTATGGTTCCACTAATAGGACATTACAGAAAAGGCCAAGTTACAGTGATAGAGCATAGGTTAGTGGCTACATGGGTAATAAATCATGGGAGGTTTGACTGCAAAAGGATAGCCTCAGGGGCTTTGGGGTTTAATGGAACTCCTCTGTGTCTTGATTTTCCTGTGATCACATGATTTTATAGAAGCCAAAATTTTAGACTCCCAAAAGTGTTTATTTCTTTTTAAAAAAAATTAATAATAATACAATGTAAACAAACAAATTGGCAAATTTTCTCTGTGCTTTATTTGTGCCAGGCAGGCATTTTTTTTTTTTTAAAGATTTTATTTATTTATTAGTTAGAGAGAGAGAGAGAGAGCACGGGCAGACAGAGAGGCAGGCAGAGGCAGAGGGAGAAGCAGGCTCCCTGCCGAGCAAGGAGCCCGATGTGGGACTCGATCCCAGGACACTGGGATCATGACCTGAGCCGAAGGCAGCTGCTTAACCAACTGAGCCACCCAGGCGTCCCCAGGCAGGCATTTTTTTAGGGTCTTTAATGTTGCTGGTCCTAGCAATGACAGCATGGAGATAGGCACTATTATTTTCACATTGATGTAACAAATGAGAAGGTAAATGTTTGGGAGCTTGAGAAACTTTATCAAAGTCACAAAACTAATACTTTGGAGCAGGGGATTTGAACCCAACAATGTACTAGATCTTAGTTCATTTCTACTGTTATAACCAAATACCAGAGACCAAGGAGCGTATAAACAACTAACCTCAATTTCTCACTGTTCTGGGGACTGGGAAGTCAAAGATCAAAATACCCTTGGACTCAATGTCTGGTGAGACCAGCTTCCTCAATAATACCCATCTTCTTGCTGTAGTCACACATGGCAGAAGAGACAAGGGAGCGAACTTGGGCCACTTTTCTGAGGGCCTAATTCCATTCATGAGGATTCCACCCTCATGACCTAATCACCCCCACCCAAGGCTCCACCTCCAAATAACAATCATATTGGAGGTTAGGATTTCAACATATTTATTTTGGAGGGGCATAGACATGCAAATCATAGCATACTAGGAACTAGATCTTAATCTTTCCATACTTTGTGTTTTCTCATATGATCCAGGAAAAAAAAAAAAGCCTGTAAAGGAAGTGGATTAGGATAATCCCTGCTCCATGCTTGGGAACTACAAAATCAACAACAAAATTTTTACTTTAAAAAAATAATTTTTACTTTAATTTTTTGTTGAAGTTCACCATGATTCAGAAAAATGAACAATTTAAAGGTACATAGCTCAAAGGATTTCCACACCCCACAACACCTGTGTAACCAGCATTCAGATTAAAACAAAACAAAACAGACCATCCCAAGGTTCCTTTAGCCCCCCACACCTAGAAGCCCTTCATGCCCCTTCTGGCTACTACTTTTCCATAAATCCTGTCTTCTAAGATCATAGGTTGGCCTTGCCTGTTCTTGAACTTTATGTAAATGGAATTATACAGCCCATTTGTGTGCCCATTTGTGTTGGCTTCTTTGGATTGGCATAATGCTGTTGTGTATATCAGTCACTCTTATTGTTAGGTAGTATTCCACTATGTGACTATAACATACTTTACTCTACTGTTGATGGACATTTGTGTGGTTTACAACTTTGGAGTTGTTGTGAACAGTCTTGCTATAAGAATGTGTGCTGTGCACTTGCCCTTGGATGAACATATGAATGCATTTATGTTGGTATGTTCCTGGGGATGGAACTGCTGAATTATAAAATCTTTAGTTTGTCTTTTTTTTTTTAAGATTTTATTTATTTATTTGACAGACAGAGATCACAAGTAAGCAGAGAGGCAGGCAGAGAGAGAGGAAGGGAAGCAGGCTGCCTGCTGAGCAGAGACCTCCCCCCACCATGTGGGGGCTTGATCCCAGGACACTAGGATCATGGCCAGTGGGGAAGGCAGAAGCTTTAGCCCACTGAGCCACCCAGATGCCCCTAGTTTTTTTTCTTAATAAAATATATAGTTTGACAAGTCATTTGAAGACACCTCAAAAGGATCAAGGGGACCTGTGTCTGAGTGTATCTCTGTCCAAGAAGCTGACACAAATATTCAGTGAAGAATAAACATTTGTTGATGTGGTGCTAAGATCACAGGTAAGTTCTACCTCTTCCTGATCTTATCTCATAGTATGAATTTTGGTACATATTTTAGCTCATGTGTTGGGCTACACTCTATATTGTTTGTGAATATTTTTCAGGTTACTTCCCTAAACCCTCGAGACTTTTTTTTTCCTTATTCAGAAATATTTCATCTCATAATCTCATCAAAAGCTCTCCATAGTCAAAAGTTCTCCAAAATAATTAAACTAGCACATATATTAGCTTTTTATTCCAGATGTTTTGACAAATGCATATCACTACAACTGTATTAATTACACAGCTTTCTTTAATTATTAAATAATACAAATCACTATATCTAACTATATCCTCATGTTGGCTCAAGAGTAGTGAGATTTAAGCTTCTGAAAACTAAACCTGATGTCTTCAATCATTCAGAATAAAATGTATCTGCTTCCTTCTTCTTTTGTGCCAAATTGAATATAATTTATTTTAATTATTTATTTATATGAATTCCTTGATTCCAATATAATTTAGCCTTTAAGATGAACAGACATTTATGATATTTTAATCTGACAAAAGAGTTCAGAACATTTCAGCATCTTAACCAAAGGTGGGGAGAGAATAATTAAAAAGAAAACTTCAGAATTGATTTTCACAAGAGAAGTTTCCAATCTGTGTTATTTACCATCCCACATTCTTAGTTTAATCTAATCCTGATTAAAAGCTATACCAATTTCACTTTTTAAAACATATTTTATTTATTTATTTGACAAACAGAGATCACAAGTAGGCAGAGAGGCAGGCAGAGAGAGAGGAGGAAGCAGGCTCCCTGCTGAGCAGAAAGCCCGATGTGGGGCTCGATCCCAGCACCCTGAGATCATGACCTGAGCCAAAGGCAGAGGCTTAACCCACTAAGCCATCCAGGCACCCCCCCAATTTCATATTTTTATGGATGATTTATGCCCAAATCAACACATGTTGATGGGGAAGTCTAATGTTTGTTTTCTTCCTTTAGATAAAGTCATTCAGATTTTGTCAATAATCTCTTTTTCATCTTTGGGTTTACATTCCATCTTTAATTGATTTCAACATGCTTCTCTATGTGCCAATCACTAATAGGACATTGACATATAAAAGTGAAGTTCAGTAACTACTGGCCTTTTTTAAATATGAGAGATGATGCCTGTTTAAGGGGATAAATTAAAACATTATCAGTAAATAATTTTGTATTTCTCATCACTTTATAGCAACTAGCATTATAGTATTATATCCAAGTGATTTACCAGCAACAAAAATGCTCTAAAATATATTCTTGAATAATTATTATTTATTTAATACTAATTAGTTGAGCAGTCAATGCTCCCTTTTCAATCATCTGGCATACTACAGATCTTTTGAGATTAATCTTCACTTTCCAATGTTCTAGTAATTTAACCATTGAACCGACCCATACATTTATTTGCCAAAACAATATACCTCTTACTATCCAATGAGAGAAGGCTATGCTTCATTTATAAATCTTATCACTGAATTTCATTGATAATAAGTATGTTGTAACTACAAAATCCAGCATTATTTTTAACTTTTCTACATTTATATGTGACCATTTGCAATTTCTCAAACAATGTAACAATGAAATATAACATTGATCCTATAGGAAATCAATATTTTAATCTTCTTAAAATATACACATAGTTCACTACAATAAGAGAGATTTGGACTCTGAAATTTGAGGGCATCTTTATGACAACATAATATAATTGTCTCTTTTATGTTTACTAAAACTATGTGGTATCCATTTACATGACTTAGTACATTCTTTTTTCTTGTTCCTTAACATATCTAAACCTTATTATCACCTCATTTTATCTTGTATTTACTCCATAAGCTATCCATACAGTGAAGACATTAGGCATAAACAAGGAAGAGGAAGCAAATCTCCAAACACCTGTATGACTGTGGCAAAACAAAGCTGTAGTTAAGACTGTTTCTCTTCTAATGACCAATTCCTGTACAGTGTCCCTGGTGTCGCAGCTTGCTGATGGACATCACTTACATTCCATTACTCATTAGGATTTCCCTTTGGAGTAATTCACATTAGGGTTACTGAAAGACCCTTTTGTCCATATTCTCCTAGAGCTCTGTGGTTAGAGGATATCATGAATCTCTCTATTAATTACTCTCTTTACAATTTAAGATGGACATTTTTGAAACTTGAGAATCTTTTATTCCATAAACCACAATTGTCATTAAGTAAAACAAATAGGAACCAGAAAAATAAGTGTTGAGATTTTCTTGAATATATCTAAGAGTCTGGTTCTTAATATATTTGCCAGTTTCTTTTAACTTTCTGGACCCTAATAACTTGAATTTAATGTATCAGGGAGAATATTGCAGCATGAAGAAATGTTGCATATGGTAAGGTAATTGAAGAGCTGGTGCCTCTTTTGTGAAAGAATATTGTCTTCTTTTTTTTTTTTAAGATTTTGTTTATTTGATAGAAGAGAGAGAGAGAGAGCAAGAGAGGGAACACAAGCAGGGATAGTAAGAGAGGGAGAAGCAAAACTCCTGTTAAGCAGGAAGCCCAATGTGGGACTCAATCCCAGTACCCTGGGATCATGACCTGAGCCAAAGGAAGACATTTAACAACTGAGCCACCCAGGCGCCCCAGAATATTGTATTCTTTTTTTTGTTTTTAGAGATTTTATTTATTTATTTGACAGAGAGAGAGCACAAGTAGGCAAAGAGGCTAGCAGAGAGAGAGAGAGAGAGAGAGAGAGAGGAGGAAGCAGGCTCCCCGCCATGCAGAGAGCCCAATGCGGGACTCGATCCCAGGACCCCGAGATCATGACCTGAGCCGAAGGCAGAGGCCTAACCCAGTGAGCCACCCAGGTGCCCCAGAATATTGTATTCTTTATGATCACCCTGGTTATCAGTGAGTGGCTTATGTAGTTATTCTGTAGTATATAAAAAGTCAGAATTCTGTTCCATAATTCCCTTTTCTATAATTGTTGGAGAGAAATGTACTCTAAGCTCAAGTTTTAACTCCTCAAGTTTGGGAAGTGTTATATATTTCTCTAGTTTGATTTACAGCTCATATTAACTTACACAATATTTTTAAGGATGTAAGAGATTGATGGATGGCTGAAAAGTCTTCCTCAGGGGCGCCTGGGTGGCTCAGTGGATTAAAGCCCTGCCTTCAGCTCAGATCATGATCCCAGGGTCCTGGAATTGAGCCCCACATCAGGCTCCCTGCTCAGCGGGGAGCCTGCTTCCTCTTCTCTCTCTGCCTGCCTCTCTGCCTACTTGTGATCTCTGTCTGTCAAATAAATAAATAAAATCTTTAAAAAAAAGTCTTCCTCAAAACTCTGAAACTTTCTCTTTTTCTCTCTCTCAGAAATGAAATCCTTTATCACATTTTCCCAAATTAATTACAAAAGTTAAAAATTAAATCTTACTTTTGTCCCTCACATTAATCCTAAGTAGATCAGTTATTTTGTCCATATTAATGGGAGCATAGCACTGGTGAGATTTAATTTCAAACTTTTGTAATTATAGCTGAAATTAAATTTTACCATGGATAAATTGTCTATGTCCTAGATGAGAGCAGACTAGGAGGATTAGCAATTGGATCTCCAGGATGACTTATGTTATCGTCGATAATTAATTAAAATCAATGTGTAGAGGCCTATATTTGGAAATTTAAGGAGTTTCTGAGCAAGAATTTTTCAAATTCTCTTACAAGTTTGATGTAAGACTTGCGGGAGTGACAGTGGTTTGAGAAAACTCCAGGAGACCAAAAGTAGTTCAGTGAACCTAGAATACCTTACTCTAGTTACTGAATTAAGCAGGGTTATGTTCTCTTCCTGGAATACTGCAGAAGTTTCATAAAGTTGAGAAACATGAGTTTTGTTTCTCTAATGTCTAAATAGCTGAGAAACCACAATAGGGACTAAAGAGATTGGATACTTTATCCTTTAAAAAAATAATAAGAAGGGTGCCTGGGTGGCTCAGCGGGTTAAGCCTCTGCCTTCTGCTCAGGTCATGATCTCAGGGTCCTGGGATCAAGCCCCACATCGGGCTCTCCGCTCAGCAGGGAGTGTGCTTCCTCCTCTCTCTCTGCCTGCCTCTCTCTCTACTTGTGATCTCTGTCAAATAAATAAATAAAATCTTATTTTTTTTTAAGATTAAAAAATCTTAAAATCTTAAAAAATCTTAAGAAATCTTAAAAAAATAAGATTTTAGTTATTTATTTGTCAGAGAGCACAAGCAGGGCAGCAGGAGGCAGAGGGAGAAGCAGGCTCCTCGCTGAGCAAGGAGCCTGATGCGGGACTCAGTCCCTGGACACTGGGATTACGATCTGAGCCAGCCAGGCGTCCCTGGATAATTTAACCTTAAAATTGAGTATGTATGGACAATTATAGGAAAATGGGGGAGGAAATCTGTTAACTCTGAAGAGTCTCTTTAAGTGGAAGCAAACACAAATTACAAAATTTCTGGTTAAATATTCAAATGTAAATGGAAAAAGGTGTAAATGTAGTTACAATGTAGATGTTATACAAGATATTATTTTAAAAGCATTGCCCATCTCAGAATGACGACTCCTAGAGAACATAGGCAGTAGCCTCTTTGATATTGGCCATAGCAAATTCTTTCAAGACAGGCTTCCAAAGGCCAAGAGAAAAAAAGTGAAAATTAACTTTTGGGACTTCATCAAGATAAAAAGCTTCTGCCCAGCAAAGGAAACAGTCAATAAAAAAAGTGGCAACCCACGGAATGGAGAAGATATTTGCAAATGACACTACAGACAATGAGCTGATATCCACGATATATAAAGAACTTCTCAAACTCAACACCCAAAAACCAGATAATCAAATAAAAAAATGGGCAGAAGACATGAGCAGATATTTCTCCAAAGAAGACATACAAATGGCTAACAGACACATGGAAAAGTGTTTATCATCATTAGCCATCAGGGAAATTCAAATCAAAACCACATTGAGATATCACCTTACACCAGTTAAAATGGCAAAAATCAACAAGGCAAGAAACAACAAATGCTGGAAAGATTGTGGAGAAAGGGGAACCTTACACTGTTGGTGGGAATGCAAATTGGTACAGCCACTTTGGAAAACAATGTGGAGAACAGCTTCCCTATGACCCTGCAATTGCATTACTGGATTTTTACCTCAAAGATACAGATGTAGTGAAAAGAAGGGCCATATCTACCCCAATGTTCATAGCAGCAGTGTTCACAATAGCTAAAATGTGGAAAGAGCCAAGATGCCCTTCAACAGACTGAATGGATAAAGAAGATGTGGTCCATATACACAATGGAATAATACTCAGCCATCAGAAAGAATGAATACCCAACTTTTGCATCAGCTTGGATGGGGTTGGAAGAGATCATGCTAAGTGAAATAAGTCAAACAGAAAAAGTCAATTATCATATGGTTTCATCTATTTGTGGAACATAAGGAATATCATGGAAGACATTAGGATAAGGGACAAATGAAGGGGGAGAAAGCGGAGTGGGAGACGAACCAAGAGAGTCTATGGACTCGGGAAAACAAACAGAGAGTTTTAGAAGGGAGTGGGGGTTAGGGGATGGGTGAGCCTGGTGATGGGTATTAAGGAGGCCATGGATTGAATGGAACACTGGGTAATATATGCAAAAAATGAACCATGCAACACTACATCAAAAACTAATGATGTACTGTATGGTGACTAACATAACACAATAATAAAAAAAAATACTGGAGAAAAAAAATAAGAATAAATAAAAAGCATTGCCCAAAGAAAATTTTTGAAACATTTGAAGAGAAAGGCTTTATAAATTTCCAAAGAGGTAATCATAGTAATCAGGCACACAGGCATTAAGTTCAGTGACTAAACAACTGTGGGGGTTTTCTGGATGTTTAGCTATTTTATAAATTCCATACTAGAGCAGTGTGTCACTCCATTAAAAAGTCCAGCTGGGTATCTATTTCCCTGGCCCTGGCAGCCTTATGTTTCCATGTGCAAGGTTGTACTTATAATGGCAGCCAACCCTTCTTACGGCCAGTGCTGATGTGTTCCTGTAGTTCCTGATGTGTCTCCCTAGCAGTAACAGTAACTGCACTGTGGGTGGATGTATTCTGATGCCTTCCATCATGACATCTGCCCAGTCTTGTTGTGCACACTCATCCCAACTAAATCTTAAGAAAGATCATTTTCACACTGCTACTAAAGAATTTGTTAGAGCTGGGTTTTTTTCATGAATTAAGTATACTACAAATTGCAAAAAGTGTAAGACTTACACTTTATCTATAATCTCATAGCAATTGTGTTTGTGTTGAGAGGGAATGGGGTAGAACTTTATTTTGCTTATTCTATTATAACAGGTATTTACTATAGATATGTTTGATTTTTTTTTTTCCTTCAGCTCCTCCTTTAATACTTTCTTATAATATCTGGTTCTGGTCACTTGAATTTTCAGAGTGGGCTGAGTCACTCTCTACTACCAACCAGGCAAGCCTTAGATTTAACTTGAAAAATAGTTAAAATAGGGATGCCTGGGTGGCTCAGTTGGTTAAACGTCTGCCTTCTGCTCATGTCATGATCCATGGGTTCTGGGATTGAGTCCCACATCCACCATCCATCGGGATCCTTGCTCAGCGGGGAACCTGCTTCTTCCTCTGTCTGCCACTCCCCCAGCTTGTGTGCTCTCTCCCTCCCTCTCTCCGATAAATATATAAATAAAATATTTTTAAAAAGAGTTAAAATATACACCCACTTCTAAGCCTGGAGGTTTGTTAATATGACTGAATTAGGAAGCATGTCCTGTCCTCTTTGCCTGATTTTGTGCTCATGCTAGCCATGCTCTGCTTTTTCTCTCAGTTCTACCTATCATTATTGACAGGTGTAGCCTCAGTGTCCAATGAAGTCTTTTTAGGGTACTCCAAGACCCTGCACTTTCCCCCTCTATATTGATAGAATTTCACACCTGGCTTCTTCAACTAAAAACTATCTTGAATTGCTCTTTGGCCTCTCCTGTGGTCTGAATTAGTATCTAGTGTTGGTATTTTACTAAGCTTTCCATGTATGTTTATTTCATCTCTACAACTAGACTGTGATGTGCACAATATGCATTTCTGTGTCTTGCCCATCTTTCTCCCATCCTACCCCCTATGACAGTATCTTGAATGTAACAGTTGCTCAGCACATTCCTGTTAATTCACATTTCAGTTGCCAATTCGACGTAGAAAAGATGAAATCTAATTCCTCATCTATAACAGCTTAGATGTTTTTAATAATCTGATCAGAGCTAGCAGATATATGGCCAAGGAGAACTGAGGGAATGAAAGTCGAAAAATATTCTGTTGGGGAGTACTAACTGAGTTGGTGTCTGCTGCGATTTTGTCTGAGTGGATGATGATCATCTGAGTGATCATCTGTCATTCTGGAAAAATAGTTCATTCATTTTGTCCTAGAATGTAGTAATAACATAATATCTTCCATAACATTTTTTCAAAACTAGAAGCAACATGTTAAAAGCCAAAAACACAGTGGCGTGCATGTAGCCTTCCATAATTATCATCATCTATAACACGGTCTAAATTGTCAATGCTACCACTATTAGGCCACTAATAATTGACATTTCATAGTCACAAATTTCCCTTGACAGAACAGCATGTCAGACATCTGTTACCACTGCACTCCGTTGCTTTTGCATATTTATATCAACCTCCTTGTTGACCTAATATCTGTCTTCTGCTTCCAGATACAACAGAAGGAGGTCCTCTGAACTCCAATTTGATAGTTACAGGGCCTACCATCATGGTAGGTAGCAGTCTATGTCCTGAGAACCTATGCCCAACAGCAAGCTGAACTCTGTGTTACATTTTATGCTGCACAGCTAGATTTTCACTCAAAAGCCATTGAATACATTAGAAAGATTACTTTGTCCCTTCTGACTCTAGCAGAAGCAATAAACTTGAATTCTGTGAAAAGGCTACGAATGGCTGGCCCCTGAGCTTAACAGTAGGAAATAACAAACGACCAGACTGGTTGTTATGATAGTGTCCATCACTGGCAGTCCACAGGCTCTCACATTCTCTGTCTGCATAGTTTTGGTTGGAGCACACATCTTCCTTTTCAGTCATAGAGAACATTGGCTGGCTCTAGGCTTGTCTTTCCCTCCACAAGGTCCTCAGTTACACTGACCAGTAAAATGCATATCTCCAAATGCACCCATCAGGTTTTCGTCTTCCTCCAGAGGTTTCTAAATGCTCTTATCTTGGGATTGATTCCAGTGTGAAGCTTTCATTTATCTCCAAACTTTAACTTTTGCTTTTGTCATCAGAACAGGAATATAACATTTAAGTTTTAAAAAGTGACCTAAGGGGTTTCCTTTTATTTTAGGCATCTGAATAAAATTCCTCAGTGGGACTATCATTTTTATCATGCTCCTAATCATATAGCCACTCTCTTATGTTTGCCCAGAAATGCACTTAATAACTGATACCTTCTTGTTCTCTTTTATCTCTTCTTTTAACCCATTGACCATTTCCTGTACACCAAATAGAATTCACTATTTCTCAGCTTTTCCCTCTCTTTTCAGTCATTCATTTTGTGTCATAGCTGTAGAATAAGTTTATGTCTTTACACCTAACAATCTTCCTTCTACATATTTCCCAGGCTGCTTTATCCTTTACAAGAGTCAGATGTAGACATCAGTCCCAAAAGTGCCCCAGATAATGGAAAGCAAGAGGTCGAGAGGAGGGGGTGAAGCCTCCAGACAAAAATGTGTAATGAACAGATTTTCATGGTTTAATGTTGTTGTCTAGACTAGACATCCCTAAGACCTACCACAGCTTGGGGACTAGGTTAGGAATGGGATGAGACATAGAAATGTTATAAACCTAAATAGAGACTAAAAATCTTTGGCAACCATAACTAAACTCCTTCCACACCAAGAATTACATTCTCTTTAGAGAATTACTGGGGAAAAGAAACATCTCCTTTGTAGCAGGAAGGTGAGCACAAAATGTAGGACATTTTTCTGAGTTAAATAAGGTGGGAATCATGGGTTGAATTATATCTAAAGAAAAGAATAAGCCTCCCTCGCTGAGATAACTCAAGGAGTTTTTCTAATCATAGGAATTTGGGAGGAGGGTAAAGTGTCCCATAAGAGAAAAAATTGTTAGATGTTATGGGCTTTTTGGAGGAAAAGACAAGTAAAAGTTTAATACTAAAAAAAGTGTTAAAAGCATGTAAATTAGTACAATTTATGAAATAAGATATTACCTGATATCTGTAGGGAGCCATGATTAATTTGTTTGATTGGACTAGCCATAAATAATGGTTACTCTTTCTGATATAATCCCATGTGATAGGAACGAGGGACTGTTTTAAAAAAAAAAAATACATGTGCTATGAAAGTCTCACCACCACATTAGGAGATGGGTGTTGCCCCACTTTAAAGAGGAGGAGTATTAAATGTGGGGATATTAGGTAATACATTTAAGGTTGCAGAGTTAGTAAGGTGGTAGAGCAACTATATTTACCTTGTCATTGATACTTTCTATTGAGCTAATGTAGTCACATCTCATAGATTTAAAGCAGTGTAAAGACTGTAAGGTTTTTGTTGTTACTGCTGTTTGTTTGTTTTGTTTTTTACTTTTTAACTAGGGGATAAATATATTTTACATGATTTTGGAGGGATTAAAATTGTATCAATGAAACAGTGTGCTTACTACTTTGTACTAGTATGGAACTAGATTTTTTACTTCCTCCACTCAGGCTAGGAAGTAAGAGAAAGGAAGATATTTTCCCATGTACTGTGTTATTAGGTGCACTGTCTTTGGAGACCAATATAATTTCTTTATGTTTTCTCCAGAGAAGACATAATGACACAGGGTTTTCAGTTTGAACCATCCACGCACAACAGAAACAACAGTCGTTTCCATCTGTGTAAACTAGATGACAAACAACTAGAATTATTGAAAGCCAGGTACTTCCCAGGTTTAAATCACCAGAAAAGTAAGACTCTGTCATGTCTTGATAAAGCGTGTCTTTAAAAATAACAAATGCAGTAGCCTCCAAAGAGAATTATGTCAGAAAAAGGAAGCTGGAAAAAGATAGAATCCAATACAAAGACTGAAACCCTGAAGCATGAATGTATCTTGTGTCAGCTGAAAAATAGCCTAAAAGTTGAAGATGCCTTATTTTTCTCGTTTACCCTATGCAATTGTATATATACATCTCAATTGTATCGGTTTAGTTGAAGTATTATCCTTTTGTTTTGCCCCAGTATTCTCAAATGAATGGAGGGGAAATATATATATTAAATATATGTATATACATATACATATGTATATATACATATATCCCTAAAGGGCCTGAGGGGTACACACAGCTTTCAGTGATAGATTTAAATGGCCATGAATTTACACTGACCTTACAATGTTCCTGTTTATCCTGAAGTGCACATACCATTATCCCCCTTTGGTGCCTTGATTAATGACTCTTACTTCTCTTCTGTAGTTTCTCTTTTCTTAACTTCCCTGTTGATAAGTATGCTTCAATTCGAGAGTGTCACCACGGAGTTGGGGGTCACTTCCTGTTGGTCTTAGTTACTTGGAATTGCCAGCCCCCTGGGTTTAGCTTTTACAGAGTTACAAATATTTCATCTTGGTGATGTAGTCTCTGTGACTGGACCACATTGTCTATTATTTTAGATGGAGTGGCCTGCGTTTCCTTTTTTGTATGACACTTGAGTAACACTATGCCTCTGGACCCTCAAGAAAATAAGATGTGCCTCCCACAAGACAAGAACTGAGCACCAGAACTTCTAAATAATGTTTAAATGGAAGTCAGTGCACTAACTCTGGGCTGTAAATGCTGTCTAAGTTCCTAAACAGAATTTTCCTGACATGCTCCTGTGCCAGTTCACTTGTGCTGAGTCCTGAAAAACATACAATCTTTAGGTCTTCTGTCCTCTAGAAGCATCCAAGGGTATGGACCTAATTTTATCACAGAGTTAACTGCTCAAAAAAACTGAAACTCAAAACAAGACTCTGGTCTGGCCAGATTCAAGTACTTGCTTGCAGCTGTTTTCCTCATGCATAGCAGAAGCACCACATCCCTCAGGTAAAACTTGAGGTTTCCAATACTTTTCATAATCTGATAAAATGAAAATTAACAGCGAGATTTTATTCCTTGTATTATCAAATACAGCTTTTGAAGTACCTTGAGAATAACAAAGATGGCTTGTCTTTTCCTATGGAATCAGTCTCTCTCTCTCTCTTTCCCTCTATATTTCTCTTCCTCTTTCAATCTCCTCTCCTTTCCTCTTTCCCTCCCTCCCTCCCCTTTGTGGAACATGCAGTAAGAAAACAAATCTCAAATGTACAATTTGTAACATTTTTTCCCATGACGCAGTCTATCATTATTTGGATGACTAAAAGCTTTAATTATTTACTTTTGGGAGTCCCTGAAACCCATGTCATCACAAATACTGAAGAATTTTCTGGGAAAGGTTTGAAACACTTCCAGTTAAACTCTTGACTTAATATCTCAAGAAAAAAAAATAATGTTTCTACCACATATTTTATTAAACCCTTTAGGTCCTTTTACAAGAGAGGAAATACCAATTAATGTATAATTTAGCAGAACAAAATATTATCCCATTTCAACCAGTACCCACTTCCTTGAAGTTTATTCAAGCATTAATAACCATTTAATGCAATTTAACTACACTGAGGTATCCATTACATTAATATAATATATCCATCAGGAAATTAGAGTTTTGTTTCCATGAATTTTGTATTACAAGAAGGTTTTCATAATTTTATTCTGCATTTTATGATGCTTAATTTCAACTTCTCAGTCCCTGTTACAGTGTGAGATGATCAAAATGTTCCCAATGCTAAAAGATTAAAATTACTTGATTTATTTATCCAGGAATCATGAATCATTTTTATATATACATACACATATTGTTAATACATTTGAGGATTTAAACCTCTAGATGTGTCAGGATCATCAAACCTCCTTAGGAATACAACAGTGTGACTAGGTTTTTGTGAACTGCTTATTAACAATGGTTTGTTTAAAGCATACATACTGGGATGATGTCCATAAAGTAGTATCTTCATGGGCTGGAGACCTATATAGTGTTTTCAAGGATAAGTTACATTACCTATGTGGACAATTATATCAACAGATGCATTCTTAAGTGCTTTAGTTCAAGAAGTACTGATCATGGGGGTGCCTGGGTGGCTCAGTGGGTTAAAGCCTCTGTCTTCGGCTCAGGTCATGATCTCAGGGTCTTGGGATCAAGCCCCGCATCAGGCTCTCTGCTCAGTGGGGAGCCTGCTTCCCCCTTTCTCTCTGCCTACGTGTGATCTCTGTCTGTCAAATAAATAATTTTTTTTTAAAAAGTACTGATCAGGGAACTTTAGCTATGTTTCAATATGTAAGGAAAAATGAAATCATATGATAGTGTATATTAGAATATTAGATATTTACGGGGCCTGATAAGCCCTGAACTAAACATCCTTTATCTTATAGTAAATGTTTAGAAAGAAAAAAACAAACAACCCCCCCCCAAAAAAAAGACTTGATTAAAGGAACGTGACTGTTTTGTTTTAGGATCAGAGCAAGGTTCTTAGTGTCCAAGTTAAAGCACTTTCTACAACCTAGTGAGCTCTCATCAATATAGGAAATAAAAATGTGCAAATGGCAACAGAAGGCCCAGACTCAGACTTTGAAGTATCTTTGCTTCCATGTTAGGAGGATTGAGAGGACATTCCATCAGACTTCTGAAACCCTTTGCAACCTCCCTTCCTATCACAATAGCAGGGAAACAAATTACACTGGCAAGGAATTATCTAATCTCAATATAAAAAATGTCATGAACTCTTGTGGATCATATTTGTCTTTTCTTCTATTTTTTTTAAAAGATTTTATTTAGGGGCACCTGGGTAGCTCCATTGATTAAGCATCTCCCTTCAGCTCAGGTCTTGATCCTGCTTCTCCCTCTCCGGCTTCCCTGCTTATGCTTTCTCTCAAATAAATAAAATCTTTTTTAAAAAGATTTTATTTAATTATTTGAGAGAGACAGAGAGAACAAAAGCTGGGAGGAGAGGGAGAGGTAGGGAGGAAAGGGAGAAGCAGGCTCCGCATTGAGCAGAGAACCCCATGTGGGGCTTGATCCCAGGACCCTGGGATCATGACTCCAGCTAAAGGCAGCCACTTAACTGACTGAGCCACCTAAGTACTCCTCATATTTGTCTTTTGAAGTAAAATCTGAAACTTTACTTAAGAATATTTATTTTATTTGCCTTATTATTATAATCTACTATTTACTTTTTTAAATGATTATAGAACATTAGCTTAAATGATGTCTGAAAAGGAAAGATTTTGAAAGCAAGAGCCTGAAAGGAAAAATCAAAGATTGGAAAGTTCTAAAATCCTACTAAGGGAATTTCAGAGGTCATAATTTGGTTAATTCAAGAAAGAGCTCCTGCTACTAAAGAGGCTTACAAATGTGTTTACATGGAGAAAGTGAATATAAGATCAAACAGTCTATGAGTTTCAGCAAAGTAGACCAACCAGGTGGACAAATCTGATCTCTTATCTGCTCCTAAGTTGAGATATTATATAAGAAATAGTATAATGTCCTAAGTTTTCCCATCTATATTTTCTACTTAATTCAGGTCAGGTTACTCATAAACTATGCTCTGAATGCTAAATGCTAGAAGGCAAGTAAGTATAAAAAAGATAAATGCATTTCCCAGAGCTTTTTAGCTAAGTCCATATGAGTAAGTGTTTTGTGTCCTAAGCTAGCTTTTCCTACTCCATCTTTGTGATCTATATGCCTTGTAATGAAACAAAGTAAGATCATATACATATGTTGTTTGGCTCTATTCATTTCACTGATCTGGTAAGATGAGTTCCTTATGGAGTATTGCCTTAGTGAGAATAGATCAATAACTTTAAATTCAATGAGTAGGACTCTCTTACCAGATGAAAAATAGGAAAGACAAAAGAGAGGGAAGAAAGGCAGCCAAGTATTTGCTTCAGCAGAGAAATGGATCCTGCAAAGGACTTCTGAGAGAAGGTGAGTCCTTTCTGGTTTTGCCATGCTTTCCTCACTGCTTCACATCTTTCTCTCTCTCTTTTTTTTTTTTTTTTTGTTATCCCCATATCCACTTTCGAATAAATAAACCGAATTTCCTTTTCTTCTTCTTTTTTAATTTAAATTCCATTAGCCAACATATAGTGCACCATTAGTTTTTGATGTAGTATTCAGTGATTTATTAGTTGCATATAACATCCAGTGCTCATCACATCATGTGCCCTCCTTAATGCCCATCACCCAGTAACCCCATCCCCTCACCCACCTCCCTTTCCACAACCTTCGGTTTGTTTCCCAGAGTCAGAAGTCTATC
This sequence comes from Taxidea taxus jeffersonii, assembly GCA_003697995.1. Classification (NCBI taxonomy): domain Eukaryota; kingdom Metazoa; phylum Chordata; class Mammalia; order Carnivora; family Mustelidae; genus Taxidea; species Taxidea taxus. The sequence continues at coordinate 130,148 of RCUC01169812.1, forward strand.
ATGGTTTGGTTCCCTCTCTGACTTCTTCCCATGCAGTTTTTCCTCTGTTATGATCCCCTATGATCCTCTGTGCTATTTCTTATATTGCACATATGAGTGAAACCATATGATAGTGGTCTTTCTCTGCTTGACTTATTTCACTTCGTATAATACCTTCCAGTTCTATCCATGTCAATGCAAATGGTAGGTATTCATCCTTTCTGATGGCTAAATAATATTCCATAATATATATGAACTACATATTCTTTATCCATTCATCTGTTGAAGGATATCTTGGCTCTTTCCACAGTTTGGCTATTGTGGACATTACTGCTATGAACACTTGGGTGCAGATGCCCTTTCTTTTCACTACATCTGTATCTTTGGGGTAAATACCCAGTAGTACAATTGAAGGGTAGCTTCCTGAAGAAGCTCTTTCTTCAGGAGGTTCCTGAAGAGGCTCCATGCTGTTTTCCAGAGTGGCCATACCAGCGTACATTCCCACCAACAGTGTAAGAGAGTTCCCTTTTCTCCACATCTTCACCAACATGTTGTTTCCGGTCTTGTTATTTTAGCCATTCTAACTGGAGTAAATAAAATTCTTCCCTCCTTTTTCCTTTTTAGTGTGTGTCTATCAAACCTGTAAGCAAGCTTTCATACTCATTTAGTAAACATTCATTAGGTGCCTACTGTGTGCCAAGCCTTGTGCTGTATGTTTGTCTTTTAGCCCTTTAACCTCTTATTCTTTTCCCCACCTGCATCCTGGCTTCCTCCCTTCTGGGGATGTGCTAGAAGGCTGATGCTGGATCTGCACTAGCCAAACCTCTGGTCCAGGATTCCAGGCACTTGGGTCCTATTCCTGACCCAGAACACCCAACTCTAAATTGATTCCTCACATTTTATCAATTCCCAATTGTACAGAAAAGTTAATTTTAGCAAAGAATAAAAAAATAGTTATATATCATTCAAAATAAAGTCTGAATGGCATAAAAATTCCTTATCAAAGATATTACCTTTAAAAATAAATAAGTAATTGTCTCAAATCATTTATAAATGAACTTTTAATTGGTTAGTTATCACGAAGTTTTAAAAGAATCTCCCGTCCCCACTTACCTGTCAAAAACTGGCATCCTTTTCCTACACTTCTGAGTCTGCTTCCTTTGCTAATGTTTAAGGCCACACCTGACTTACCGAGACAGCCATTTTGACTGGCTACACACAGAATTGATCAACTGATTCTTAAGCTATCTGATTATCTCACACTGGGATGACATGGTCTTAAATCTGACAGGAGATAATGAAAACAGACATCAAAATTGTTGTCTTATAAAGAAAAAAAGAATCAATGAGGAAAACAAAACATAAAAAATGGAAATATTGGCCATATTGATGGAAAAAATAGTCTTGTGAGATGATATTTTTGGGAAGGTAATAAACAGTCTGTGTGTACTATATGTAAGTCATCCTCATGTTAAAGAGATTAAATATTCTTTTTCAATGCTACATTTTTTATTGCATTTCTTAAGATAAGTTTATTGGAACCCACTGATATGTACTTAATATTTCTTATTTCAGTGTCTCAGAATTTTAACAATTCTCATTTCAACATTTGTACTCACCAAGAAAATATTAAATTTTTATACCCACTAATAGGATGAACAGACAGAAAGATAATAACAGACCAACACTTGAATCCACATTTGCCCAAATCAGTGTAAAATCCCTTGACTTACCAATAGTCTTATGGATGATGAAATTATCTGTAACAAATATAAAATAGAAATTACCAGTGAAATACTTACCTTTTTAAAATAAAAATTCATGCAATTTCAGTACCAAGAAGCAGCAATACTTAGAGATTTCACATTTAATTTCACTTGGTCTGTTTAGATTTCCAAAAGTTAATTTCCAATGAAAGTTAATCAACATTGAGACTCCTTGTCTCAATGACCTAAAACATAAGGGTTGTAGTTGAAATTGTGTTAATTTCAGCTTGTCCAAATTAAACAACATGAATTATATTATAAAAAATAGCACTGGTCCTATATCTCTTTATGTATGAACTTTTAGCTTAATAAATACTGACTTCCAAAATCATTACCCCAACTCTAAGTCATTTCTACAACACAACTTTTATTCTCTGAATGTTTACAATGTACCCAGAACTCTGGACGATACTGTCAACAACTTAGTTGAAAATATATGAAAGAGTTATTAGGATCTCCAACATCGCAGGTCAGAGATGGAGTTCCAAAGAAGTAAAATAGCTAACCCTAGCTGGCTAATGTTTTAAAATGCAGACTCTAACAATTCACATCCGGATCTAACTGATTCTATAGTCATCTACAGTTTGTCTACTGTCCATCAAATCACATAAACTTGGACAATTTGTGGCTCTGGAAAGTTAGGTCTTATCTTCATTCTAATTTTATTTTTTTTTAATTCAATATAAATCATGACTGCATAGAAAAACCAGCAACTCTAATGAAATTGTATGAAACTATAAATGTGTAACATTGTATATAGAACAGATTTTCTATCACTTGAAACAATTTCAAGTATAGGTGTTTGGGATTTATGCTTTCGTTAGTTTATGAAAATAGATAAATGAAAAGAGGTTCATAGTTTTTGTATAATATTATTTAGAAAATGAGTCAGTGCTTACTTTCTAATCATGTTTATTAATAATAAAGAATTTAGGTGAGGAAATGTAAAAATATTGTCACAACTCACAATTGCCAAGCATAGAACACTTCCATAATACGTTTTAGCTTGAAAATGCTCATTGATAGCAAAAGCAATTGCCCTAATAATTTGATTATAACAAGCATATTAATTTGGAAAGTAATTTCATAAATGCAGAAATATAGTCTTCTCATACTCTTCCTACTTATTTTTTTCTCTCCCTATTCTTTCATTGAGTGAATAGATATTTGTTCTATTCACTCTAGCAAAAAATACTAATTTCCCTTGCTACTTAGACACCTTACTACTTTTTGTTGTTGTTTTGAGAGAGAGGTGGGGAGAGAGCACTCAAGAGTGGTGGTTGGGGGAAAGGAGAGAGAGAAAATCTTAAACAGTCTCCATGACCAACACAGATCCCTATTCAGGGCTTGATCTCATGCTGTTGAGATCAGGACCTGTGCCAAAATCAAAAGCCAGACACTTAACCGACTGAGCCACCCAGGCATTGCTGACACTTTACCAGCTTTTGAGTGCATTTCACAATTGTGGTCTTAATACATATAATTCATTATTGTACTCTGCTTCAGTTCTTGTTTCACCTGGATGGCAAGCGCCAGGGAAACAGGCTATGTCTTATCCATGTTAATCCTGCATAGACCACAATCTCCATAACATTGAGCAAAAGACACTTAACTAGTATTTAACTAATAAATCTTAAGATTTCTATTCTTAGTAAAACTTGTGGGAATACGGACTGTTTGTGTACTTTCAGTGAGAATATAAGTTGACACAACCTTTCTGGAGGATCATTTGTCATGTATATAAATATGCATATATTTATATGTATGTATGTATTTATATGTATATAAATTTATATGTTTATAAATATCCAAACCTTTCAGCCCAGCCATCCCTACCTGGAACACTTTCCAGAGACAGCTCTGTGGATCATTTTCCACACAGAACCACCAGCTCATTTTCCACTTCACCATTTTTTTTTTTTCAGCTGGCTTAACCCTGTTATTTGTTAAATCTCAGCTTAAAAGCAACACCCCATGGAAAGTTTCTCCTAAACTTAAAAATAAATATTAAGTGTCTTTATTTGGGATTCCCAGAGCTCCCAGTGTATCTCATCTCAGCACTTATTTACACAACTGTCATATCTTATCCCCAAGAGGATCTGCAAAATTGTATTTGCTTGATAAGTGTCTATTAAGTCAGTGAGTGAATGAGTTAATTAATTAATTAATTAATTAATTAACGTGTTTGAACCCATGATGTAGAATAATTGTTTGTATTTTATGACATTAAAATTCGCCAGCCACCATAACAATTTTCTTCTTAATAGAATGTCCTTATTTCATGAAAGGATTATTAAAACAGAGAAAAGAGAAAACTAATTTGATGTTCTCTTTCCACAATTTCTCCATCAAAGAATAATCCACATATTATTATAAGCATCATCTCAAAAATTATTATACGGAACTCTATAAATAGAAAATAGATCTGGGTCCTCCATTAGAGAGAATTATAGAACTGAGAATGAACTATTCTGTGACCTCTGAATTCCTTATATCCATATTTTATTACAGTCCAAACTAGCTTGGATTTATTCCTCAAGAACACTACACAGTAGAGAGTCTTCTTGGATTGTTCCAGCAAAAAAGAACATTTTCTCTTTTTTTACCCTTTTTATCTTATTTAGAATCCTTTAATAATGAACCCTCTCATAATTATGCACTAAAGGTAAAGCCAGGAAGAAATCAGCTATAAGTGAGGAAGTTCATTTTGTCCATTTAATTTGTCATTTATTTGCTGTACATATTTAAAAAATCAGTTTAATTATTTCCACCTTCTCCTAAAAAGAATCTAAGAAATCCACATTGAAATATATTTGTCTATTGCTATATATATATAGATACAACTTTGTATATACTTTATATAATACTTTTTATAAAACTTTAAGTTATACTCATCTCATCTCACCTAATCATTAGTCATTAACTTAAATGACTTTATATCCACACAGATTCTGAATGTATGTGGGAAAACAATACAAAGAAATTATTTTGGGTTCTTTTGCAAGGACTGAGCATAAGTAATTGACACAGATGAGTAATACTGGAAACTACCTCTTCGGACCCAATCCCCTCACTTACCTCCCACTTTAACTAATGTGTTACTTTTAAGTGACATTAGTGACAATTTAGAACTTATACTATAAACATCAACCCAGTAATTACTTATCCCTAAATTCATTCTCATAAAAATTCACAAATTGAAAACTAATATTTTACAATTTTTATATCTATTTGCCACAAATGATACACAGCAGTAACCAAACACACACACACACACACACAATCTTGCTAAACCAAGAGTAGTAATAGTTCCTGTCTAAAGGAAAGGAAATTAAAAAAAAAAAAAGTACATCAATTATTTGGCATGCAAACATTTCCTAAGATTCTTTTATGCCATCCCTCTTTAACCCCCACCCCTTGGTGAGATTAATCGTGTGACAAATGACATGAAATGGCCTTATGAAATTTTGTCTGGAACAATTTTTACTGCTAATGGAAATTATAAATAATATGTGCCTTTTGTCAACTGCATTCTTCAGTAATCTAATTGTATCAAGCTAATGAGACCTGGGTTAGGAAATGTTCTGAGGTTCCCATGCCCCAGGTCAGGGAATGCGGCAAACATCTCTGAGCAGATGTGCTCAGTCTCACGAGAATGGCAGCTGGAGTGCTTGGTCACTCCACAGAGCACTGGCTGTGCAGAGAGCTGTGCACTTGACCTACTGCTAGAGGTAAACAGCCTTTCTGTTGGTTAGCTTCAAAACTAAGGGTGGGGGGAGGGCAGAGAGAGATAAAATTCTCCTTCTCACCCTCTGTCCCCCAACCTTTTATTAATTCTGTGGAAGATTCATTCCATTTCTTCCCAGAGAAAATGGTTATAAATGTTGCCTTTTAGAGATTAGCACATGTGTTGGTGTCTGCATGTGGTGTGCTGAAGGAAGCCAGAGGGCCGGGAGGGGCGGCATGAGAATGAGAACACCTCATCTCCCCATTTCTTCAAATCAATTGTTTACTCTACATTTACAAAGGTTGATGCACCACCACTCCAAGCTGCTTCAAAGATGATTTTATATTATAGTTGGATAAGAGGTGTTTAAATAAAAAATTCCAACATACTCCAAAAGTAGTTATGACTACCCTCGCGACCTCGAGGTTAGGAAGTGTGGGCAGTAGAGCTGAAATATAATTTCCTACATCCTCTAAATGATGTCATATAAGGGCAACACGACCTCAGGAGTTGATTCTAATATTTGGTCAGTCTCCAAAATCCAATAGGAGATTTTTTTCCCCCTTAGTTACTCATATGTTTTTAAAATTCCTCCATTTCAATATATCTGGGAAATAGTTTTCCTTCTTTTATTTTTTTTTCTTTGTGTATTTTTCAAGCAAGGCACAACTAGCCTGACATTCATATCCTTCTGCAGCTCCATGTACCATGTGAGCGGTGCGCGCGCGCACACACACACACACACACACACACACACACACTGTGCTTCCTTTCTTCCTTTCACTCAAGGGATCTCTTATTCCATAGTATTACACCAGCAAAGAACTGCTCCTTTAATAAGCCTCTTGGTTAGAATGTTTCAAATGTCCCAAGAATGAGGATGCTCACTGATTCTCCAGGAATGGGATCAGTTCTCACGGTGAACATTTTCCTCTTCTCATTTTTAACTCGAACTTTTTCTTTGTCCTTTGTGCTGTCCATTTGCATCCTGCCAGAGGATTCTTCCTCTCCTGAGGCGTTTACATCTTTCACATATTTGCAGACTGTTATCATGCTCCTCTTAGCAATCACTTAGCCAAAATATACATTACTCTATGCTCTTTTAATCTCTCCACATAAATCAAGCCCTTGGTGCCCTAATCATTTTGTTGTTCTTCTATGAAGTCACTCCAATTTGGCTTTGTGTTCTGAGGTGACAAAAATGGAAGACAGATTTCCCTGTTTAGATTCAGTTCTGTCATGTTGAGACCCCATCATCTCCTGCTCCTTCATATGATATTTTTTCATATGCCAACTGACTCAATACTCCTTTCATACTGTTGGATGATGCTGCTCTTACATACTGCTCTCCCTGGAGGTTTAATCTGGTGGGAACCTTGAAGTGGTTTATTATGCTATTTTTGAGCTATAACAAGAATAGAAACTGCATTTATTTTTGATAAAGACAGCGGAAGCAGACCTCCATGTCCCCACGCCCAAGTTCCCAAGCATTTATTGGATCTATGGATTTTTCAACTTTTTCCAAGGAGTTTCCATTTAGAATAAAACCAGACATGGAAATTTCTAGGTCCCGAAAGGAAAAAATTTAGAAGAGGAAAGCAGGAGTTTATAATGAAATATCTCTTGCAACTTTACCAAATATGCTTTGATATAGGCACAGAATCAAAAGTAGTTTATTTTATAAGTACTTGCTAAATTTCAGAAAGAAAACCAAATGAAACCTGAATACTTTAGTTCTTTGGAGGCATTTTCTTTCAAAAGTATATCATATTGCCACTTTTAAATTTGTGTCATTCAGTGATAATCCTTCACTTTCCTGATTGGCTATGGTATTTGGAACGGACTGGCCCCTGAAACATTCTTTATGCTGAAGGCGGGTGTGGATGCTAATCCGTGGGTCATTAACACCTCATATATGTTAGTTCAGAGATCTGGGGTGTGCCTGTGTTCACTCTGCCAACATGCATAGCATTTCTTGGAAATTCAGAGTTTTTGTTTTCTGAGGGTTTGATTTGAAATATTTTCCACAAAGGCATTTTCACTCTCACTGAGTAATCACATTTTTGGAATTTGGTTTTATTTTAATTCTTCTTTTCTGAACTCATTGATTAGCAGAGATAGGCACCAGCTGAAAAGTCAAAAGAGGAGGGCCAAGTCTTGCTTCATTGCTTTTTGGAGCTAAAGTAAGTCACCTTTTCGGCTCTATCTGACTCCTGATTTCTAATCTTTACCTACAAGATTTTCATTCTTGTGGAATTTACAAACTCCCAGTGTGACTTTTGGTATATCTGAGACATTACTCTTCTATTAACATTAGAAAACTGAACACATTCTCTTTCTTATCCTCTCTGTGATCTTAAACGCCAACTCCTGGGTCATAATGGTCCAAGCAAAATGCTTGCCTACTTTGCCCATCATTTTTCAAAAAACCAAAACTTACTGAGAAAATATTGAAAAAAAATATATCAAGGTCATGGAAGTTGAACACATTGGAGAAAAGGTTGATTTTGGAAATTTCACCAGTATCTTGGTACATTACTTTTTGTGATACGAATTTGCTTTATAAAACCATGGGAAATGATCTAAAGTGAAACCAAACCTAACCTCACATCCTCCCTGCAGCAAGGTAGTAATCCCAGGTGCTAAATCACCTAGGGAGTATTTCCTGCCTCCAGGCTTTGTAGTTGCTATCCCTTCTACTTGAAATCCTATTCCCTCAGATCCTTGAATGCTTGTCAAAAAGGCCTCAAGAAGAAAAGATTTTTACTGAAACCTTTTCTTCTTGAGGCCTTTTGGACCAGTCATTCTCACATTGGAGCACTCACACAAGCACTTCCCATCTAGCTTCTCTGCTGTATTACTTTTCTCTATCATTTATCAATGTTGAACATGTCAGAAATTTTACATTTTTATCCTGCTTTTTTCCCCACCTCTTCTGTTAAAACATAAGCCCATAAAGGCAGACATTCTTGTCTCATTGTTGTATCTTCAGAAAGTACAAAAGTCTTCAGATCACTGTAGGTACTCAGTAGATATTTGCTATATGAAGAAATTAACATAAAATTTCAACAGACCAAACAAATTAGAAAGTAATTTCGAGTTTATTAAAACAGACCGATAATCTAAAACATACCTTTCTATAAAACAAAATTAAGAATGAGGTAAATGTAATAGAAATTGCAGGATTGAATTTAGAGGAAATAATGTGTAATCAGAAATTTTCATCTCCCCTTTACTTTTACATACATATACATGGACACACATATATTTAACTTGCAAATAAATCATTACTTTCCAAGTGATGTTGTAATAGGAAGAGAAATGCAGCTCATCCTTAATATCATCTCTACCAAGGTTCCATACGATATGAAATAGAGAAAAATACTGATTTAATTAGGGGCAGTTACAGAAAAGTATGTTTTCCAAATCCCCTCTGCACTTTAAGAACTAAATGAAATCATGTTTCTCCCATAAAACTACTGCCAACTACTCTAGTCCATGCACATCATTCCCTTCTTTACACCCCATGTCCAAGTTAAAGCTGTTTGAGAACTGTGTCTTGTGCCAGGCACCACCCCAGTGCGGAAAAGACTCAACTAAGAAGAAATCTCATGAGACCAAGTTTTGTTTAATCTAAATTTGCCATGACCATTTAAAAAAACAATCTCACTTTATATTCACTTCCTTTTTCTCTTATCTCCTGCACATATTATTATCTGACATACCACACATTTTATTCAGTTATCCTACTTCCTGGCAGCTCTTCCACTAGAATGGAAAGCATGTGACACTACAGCAGAGAGGACCAAGTTAAGCACACAGTGAGATCTTCCTATCCTTTCCTTCATCTGGGACTATAAATGGACTCATGTGTCTGGTAGGATCCAACCAGAAAAAGATAAACTATCTTGGGTAGCTAAAACAGAGGAAATTCAAGGCAGGTAATTCATGACATCAGGATTTAGAAGAGGCTACAGTGGCAATCAGAGTAAAGTGAAGAAACCCAAAGATTGTCTTAGACCAAAAGCACAGTGATTTCCTGCACAGGAGAAAGGGCATTTTATATAAGCTTTCTGTTTTACAGGGAACTTAACAAGACTTGATTCTGAGGAATATTTTTTTTCTACGGCTAAAAACTTTAATTCATGAAAAGCATTTTTTCTTTTATGGATGATGCTGGAAGGCTGGAGAGGGGCCTTCATCCCTGGAAGGTGGAGTGTGGGGTTTTCCAGGAAAGCCAATAAAGTACAGTGGGAGCCTACAGGGTGCAATGTGTGACTCTGGGAATGTGTGGGAGGAGTGGGCACCAATTCTGAAAGAAGGGCAAGGAAGGAATGGGCTGCAATGTGCTGAACCTCATGGATGAGAAAATGGTAGGATCAGACTCTAAGCTGCCATGGCCCCTGCCACATTTCCTAGAGGAAGCTGGATCTCACAAGATGTTGGGAGTTCTCTAGGGGTGGCACACCTGGGAGCCCCTTGGTGCTGGTGGCCTCTCATCCCAGAGTCATTCATGAGTAGTCTGGCTCACACCACCTATCACACAAACCTCAATGCTTGTGGATGCTTCCCTTACTCCCCTCCTCAGAGTCACAATGCTGGGGCTCCTCACCTTAAAGACCTGGCCACATGGTAGGGTATGGACTCTGGTGCCACAGCTGTTCAGGGGAGGCACCACCCCAGGCCAGAATGGGCGAGCGAACTGTGCATACAATGATAGGTGTCTATACCTGAGGGATAAGGGAGCCAGTCATGTTACTGGAGCTCAAGACCATGTTCACATGGAGTACACTGAAACCATTTGGGGATCTTCCAGTAAAAGAGGCAGTGCCAACTGACCTGTTAAGGCCGGAGAAGTGAAATCACTCCACCTTCACCACTCCTGTCACCCAAACCCTCAGAAGTGTTTCTGATGGCAAAAACCATCTGAAAGTCACCTAAGACGCCCATGGCACAGGAGTCACGTCCCTCTATAAGATAAAACAGAGCAGAGCAAAAGGGCAGAGCAGGTGATTCTTGAAGGCCAACAGGCCTGGCAGGTGCAAACACCCAGCAATGAAAAACTTGACAGAAGATACTTTAGAACATTTAGGTCAATGAAGTTTCCTTTCTTTTCTTTTTTTAGTATTCTGGAAACTTTCTGGAAAATGGGACCTGTGAATAGTTTAACTATGAAATGGTGATTCAACCATGGAAAAGAAAAGGCTTTACAAGGAATTTTCCAGTATACGGTATATTTTCTGGTATATGCCTGTACTAGATATTTGCAGTTAATCACGTGGATAAAAAGGAGGCTTGATTCAAAAGGGTATGCACATTTGGTGGTGAGGGTAGTGGTAGAAGGTAGATGTTTATTGTAAAGTTTATTATCAGAGGGTAATTTAGAAATTGAGATAAAAAAGAAATGTCCTATGGTTTGATCACCTTTATTTTCTGTAGACCTCAACACGATCCAGTGAAAAATATCTGTTTAAAACAGTATTTATATTTTCTATGTAAGATAAAAAAGAGGTAGAAAATGATAGCACTAATCCAACTTTTTTTAGGTGAAGTAGCACTAAAACCCAAATGTTCTTTATGTCCTCCTAGGAAGAAAATGACCTCCAAAGACAGAGAGAGAGAATGAATATAAATATGAAAGAAATCTGGAAACACCATATCGAATGAGGACCCTCAGTAAATACTGAAGTTTGGTTGGTATTTTTCAAACTGCTTAATAGTGCTGAATGGACATCTTTACATGACAAACACCAGATGGAAAAATCAGTTGAGAGTCACAAGCCGAGGATGATTTCATTACCAAATGATCATTTACTCATAATTATCCAGAAAAGCCCCAAACCCTACAGTGCTTTCATAATAACATTTGTGTTACCAAAATATAGCAAGAGTATACTTTTGCTGAAAGTTTACATTCTAATCTGTAGGAGAAACTTAATTATTCTAATATGATAAACACATAAAATTCCTGTCTAATTTTAAAATTGGAATTTCAATTTCCAGTAACACATTTCACCATGACACCATTTGCAGTTTTTCTCCTAAACTGCTGTCTACAAAAATACTGTAATAACATAGCTTTTCTGCTTAACCACACAACTGGTCACCAAGAAAACAAAGTGATTTACTCTCATCCTTGTGTAAATCAAAAGCTTATTTTTTCCTCCATAGTTGCATCTGACAATAAGATGCTTTAAGTAAGTTTTAAGAGACTTTATAACAATAAAATGCTCTTAAAAAGTTTTAAGAGACTTAGACCAAAAAATCCATTTAGAAATACTGCTTTCAGTGACCACACAGCATGCCTAAGGCTGCCTCATGACATGTTTGTATTGTTATTTGATAATAAACAAAATAAAAAGATCTGTCATTGAAGCTTAAATAAGTGACATTTGTTACATAAACTGCAACATTCTAAAGTTCAGTATTGTACAGTCAACCGCTTAAAGCAGCCCTTCCAGCTAAACACACTTGGATTGTTCCTCCAGACAGGAAAGATTAATAGCTGAAAATCATGACCTTTAACTTTTGACATAAATTCCAAGAAGTGAAATGCTATTGGAAACACTGGTGAAGCCTTAAATTATGGCTATAGAGTGAAAGAATAACCATATATCTATAATAACTAAACATATACACCCAATTTTGGGTCACAGATTTCTTCTTTAGCATATACTACAGTATATCCAATGAATGTACAGTTCCATGTTTCATCCCCACTATACTTCTACAAAATAGAGCCTCAAATTGCTAACTCCCTCGATAATGCAAATTGTTTACAAGTATAATTTCCAGAGAAAATAAACCTTTATAAATACAGAGAATTTGTTTCATCTGACATTTTAATAGCCCTTATTTAGAAATCACTTTGCACAGGCATTACTTCATAATATTGCAATTCTGAACCTTCTTGAGGAACAGATACTGATGATTTCCATTATACATTTAAGTAGTTAAAATGAGAAAATTATCACAAAATCTTGGCATATGTGTAAGTTCTTTGAAAGAAAAATGTGTACCTTTTATTATGGACCATGATCTTTAGCAGTAATTTATCATATTATCACTACTAAAATAAGAATGATTTTATAGCTTAATTATAAAATAATACAATATAATACATTATGATATCATTCATAATTCATTTATGATTATAATAAAATATCAAATATATGCAACTACCAGAAACAAGTCAAATCAGTAACTTTTTAACTGCCTTCAACCATGCTTCCAATAAAGGGATAATTAAATTAATACCTGTGTACCAAATGAGTTCTCAATAAAGAGTTAATGGCCCTTTTCACTACAATGTAAAACTAGAAATCCAAATGGTACTCAGTGGCACAGAAGCAGCTCATCAAGCTGCACTTTTCATATTCCTTTAGGAATAAGACCTATCATATTATAAATTCTGGAGGAAAAAGATCCCAGGATGAGAGAATTGATAAGTAACAAGCCATATACTGATGATTCAGATAAAAAGCTTCCTGTAAAAAATAGCACACGCTTTTTTTCATAAATCCAATAATCCTGGCTAAATCCTTACAATGAAACACAGACACTGAAAGAAAGGGGAAATACACACACACACATACACACACACATACACACACTGATTCAGTCCATCTTTAGGACCCTCATATTCTAACCCTAAAACATGACTCAGCCTTTGAACTTCAGATATCAAGTTTATTCATTGAGTATGGGCATGTCTCCAACTTGAGAAAAGAAAACCTTAAAGAGGAATTTCTGTTTGTTGGCCTTCTCTTAAAATTCATCATTTGTTCACAAGAGCTTTAAGATAACCTGTTACAATTCTCTTAGGGAAAACAAACAAATGTTTCATTGTTATTAATTTTAAATGTGCATTTCATTAATATTTATTTATTTCAAGATGATGAGTTTTTAGAAACCTGAGAATTTGCATACCTTTTCTTGACTTTCATTTCAAGCTGATATACTGAGGAAATGAATTAATCCCCCTTTCCTCCTGAGGCCTTTATGAATAAAAAAGACATGAAACATAAAATTAATAAACACAGAGAACCAAAGAGGACAGGTGGTTATCAACATTATCCCCAACAAAGTTTGGGGAGATTGAAAGTAGACAGAGGTATCTAAGTCAATGAGCAGAGCAGAATTTACTGCGAAATGTTCTCATTTCTTGGAGATGAGGGTCAAAGTTTCTGCCAGACCACTACAGTGGCTTTGGGCTCAGGGGCAGAGATGATGTGGAAGGAGAATGATCATCTAAGAGTCAATATTTAAGATGGTTGTGCCAAGCCATTGTGTTTCCAGGTAGCCCAGCATTTTGTGGTTGGGCAGGACAGGGCGGGGGGTGGCAGAGGGGGGAGGAAAGACAGGGCATTCTTTACTAAAGAAATTAAATGAGATATCTGGAAACAGAAGCAGTAAGTCTGGTGTGTATACTGAAGCTCTGAATATAGCTCTGATTATTCTGATATGTGACATCTAATCACATACCAAGGACCTTGCTTGGTAAATCTTTGATGAGCCTGATAGTTGACCCACCTTACTCATATGAACAAGATTTATAGCATATTGAAGGGAGGGGCATGAATAGAACTATATGCATGTTTGCAAATTTGCCAAAGAAATCCATATCTGCTAACCATTCTTTTTTTTTTCTTTTTAATTATGCACGGGCAAATAAAATCACCAGATGAGTAAAAGATCAACCGTATCAAAACAAAATACCAAGATAAACAGAAAAGGTGATTATGGAGCTAAAAATGATAACAAGTAATTCAGTAAACAAAAGAGGAGAAAACAAAAACCTCTCTTACATAAGCAGAGAAATCAGAGGTGATATTAGGTTAATATAAATAAACCACAATCCTATGTAAAAGGAAAACAAAAATGTCAGAGAATACAATTAGTGTGCTGAAGTGATTAGAGATTAAAAATTTGATTTAAAAAAGGAGGAGAAAAAGGGGGATGCTCTGTCCCAACTGGTAGGACTGACTGAAAGATTAGTAAAATCCGTGAGAGAAAAAGATAGGCATACAGCATCAGTGTCCTACTAAAGAGTTCTAGGGAAAAAAAATGAAGGAAAAAAAAAAAAGCAGAGAAGAAATTATCCAATCATAGAATAGAGCAGAGAATTTAAGCCAGAAATCTTTAGAGTTAATAGATTTTGATAATTCAAATGCCCAGCACTCAATGAAATTTTTTCAAATATCCTTATGAAAACTTAAGAACTCCAAGGATAAAGGTACTGCAATTTTCTGAATAAATAAAATAGCTTATTAAAATAAATAAAACTATGACTAGACTTGGAATTCTCCTCAGCAAGACCAGCTTATAAAAGAATAAAGAATCATAGGAGAAAACATATTTTTGACTTAGAACTCTAAGTCACAACAAACTGTTACTCAAATGTGAGGGTTAAAGAAAAACATTTCAAACAGAGGATCTTCAAAAATTTGCCTTCCAAAAAAAAAAAAAAATTTGCCTTCCATATATCCTTTACTAGACAGTTATTTTCATGTGTCACAGAAAAAAATTGATAAATCATAAGAAGAAACTACTGGATCTCAGGAAGAGAGGTTATAATCCAAGCAATCTTCTAATGCAAGTCTGGACTGATAGCTATATGTCAAGTCTAAAAATGAGTTGGTCCAGGGGGAGGAGTCAAGATGGCAGAGAAGTAGCAGGCTGAGACGACAGCAGGCAGCAGGAGATCAGCTAGATAGCCTATCAAACCATTCCGAACACCTACAAATCCAACAGGAGATTGAAGAGAAGAAGAGCAACAATTCTAGAAACAGAAAATCGACCACTTTCTAAAAGGTAGGACCAGTGGAGAAGTGAATCCAACGCGACGGGAAGATAGACCCTGGGGGCAGGGGCCGGCTCCCGGCAAGTGGAAGAACAACAGAGCACAAAATCAGGACTTTTAACAGTCTGCTCCATGGAAGGACATTGCTCCAGAGGCTAACCCGGGGTGAACACCTCGCAGGGACAGTGTGGACTCAGGTCCCATGGTGTCACAGAAGGATCGGGGGTGTCTGAGTGTCACAGAGCTCAAAAGTATTAGAGTGGGGAAGCTGGCTACGGAGACAGAGCCGAGGAGTGAGCTCTCACCTCAGAGTTACCTTGAACCGTAATCTGTGACACAAGCACCAGCTTGTGCTCTGTGCGTGCGGTCCCCACAAGATCCAGGGAGACTCCCACCTGGGAGAACCCAGGGATCTGCAGGGTTTGGAGACTCCAGGTAGGACTCTTCCAGAGACAGAGACACTTGGTCACAGGCTGGGTGACCTCGGAGCGCAGCCAGAGGCCAGTGAGACAGGACTGATTGCCCGTGATTTTCTCCAAGTGCGGCTGGAGGCTGGGGAGATGGATGTGATCAAGCGCTTTTCTCTGAAGGTGGATTAAACATTGGGGCCCTGAGCTCCCAGCTCCTCTGAGCCAGAGATTGGGAGGCCGCCATTTTCATTCCCATCCTCCGGAACTCTACAGAAATTGTTCAGAGAACAAAAGCCCCCAAAAGTGAACCTGAGAGGATTACTTAGCCCGGCCCCTGGTAAGGGCGGTGCAATTCTGCCTGGGGCAGAGACACTTGAAAATCACTACAACAGGCCCCTCCCCCAGAAGATCAACAAGAAATCCAGCCAAAACCAAGTTCACTTAACAAGGAGAACAGCGGAATTCCAGAGGAGGAGAAAGCAAATGGCTTTCTCCCCATGGATCCCCATGGCTTTCTCCCCATGAATCTTTAGTCTTGCAAAGTTAACTAACTTTTTAAAATTTTTTTTCTCTTCTGCTAATTTATTTTAACTTTTGTCCTTTCCTCTTTTAATGTTTTTTAACTAGTTTATCTTAATAAATTTCTTTAAAAAAATCTTTTTTGAACCTTTATTATTACAGTCATATTTTATCCTTCACTGTACCTAACTGTATTCTTTGTATAAACATAGGGGTTTTTTTCTTCTTAAAAATTTGGGGTACAACTTCTAATAGATCAAAATACACCCCAAATCTAGTACCGGGCCTGATCTAGTCTCCAGCACAGGGAAGTTCTCTCCACTTTCTTTTTTATTTTATTTTATTTTATTTTATTTTATTCTCCCTACCAACTTACCTTATCAACTCCTCTGTTAGAAAAATATTTTTTTTCATCTTTATAGTCATATTTCATCACTTCATTGTGTTTACCCTTATATATGTTTTTCATTCTTTAAAATATTGGGAGGTAGTTTCTTCTAAGAGACCAAAATACTCCCAAAATTAAGTGGGTGACCCTGTTCTAGTCACCAGTCTAATACATATATATATTTTTTTCTTTTTTTATATTGCTTTCTTTACTTGTGTTTTTTTTTTTTTCTCTTTTCTGAACTTCTTTTTAGCCCTCTCCCCCACGATTTGGGGTCTCTTCTGATTCAGTTAAAGCACATCGTCCTGGGGTCTTTGCTACCCTGTTAGTATTACATTTGCTCCTTCATATATTCTTATCTGGAAAAAATGACAAGGCAGAAAAACTCATCACAAAAAAAAAAAAAAAAAAAGAACAGGGGGCAGTACTGAAGGCTAGGGACCTAATCAATACAGACATTGGTAATATGTCAGATCTGGAATTCAGGACGACGATTCTCAAGGTTCTAGCCAGGCTGGAGAAAGGCATGGAAGATATTAGAGAAACCCTGTCGGGAGAAATAAAAGCCCTTTCTGGAGAAATAAAAGAACTATAATCTAATCAAGTTGAAATTAAAAAAGCTACTAATGAGGTGCAATCAAAAATGGAGGCTCTTACTGCTAGGATAAATGAGACAGAAGAAAGGATTAGTGATATAGAAGACCAAATGACAGAGAATAAAGAAGCTGAGCAAAAGAGAGACAACTACTGGATCACGAGGGGAGAATTCGAGAGATAAGTGATACTATAAGATGAAACAACATTAGAATAATTGGGATTCCAGAAGAAGAAGAAAGAGAGAGAGGGGAGCAGAAGGTATACTGGAGAGAATTATTGTAGAGAATTGCCCTAATATAGCAAAGGGAACAAGCATCAAAATACAGGAGGTGCAGAGAATCCCCCTCAAAATCAATAGGAATAGGTCCACAGCCCGTGATCTAATAGTAAAATTTACAAGTCTTAGCGACAAAGAGAAAATCCTGAAAGCAGCATGGGTCAAGAAGTCTGTAACATACATTGGTAAAAATATTAGACTGGCAGCAGACTTATCCACAGAGACCTGGCAGGCCAGAAAGAACTGGCATGATATATTCAGAGCACTAAACAAGAAAAACATGCAGCCAAGAATACTTTATCCAGTTAGGTTATCATTGAAAATAGGAGAGATAAAAAGCTTCCAGGAAAAACAAAAACTGAAAGAATTTGTAAACACCAAACCAGGTCTACAGGAAATATTGAAAGGGGTGCTCTAAGCAAAGAGAGACCCTAAAAGTATTATCAGAAAGGAACAGAGACAATATACTGTAACAATCACCTTACAGGCAATACAGTGGCACTAAATTCATATCTCTGTTACCCTGAATGTAAATGGGCTAAATGCCCCAATCAAAAGATACAGGGTTTCAGAATGGATAAAAAAAAATGAAACCCATCCATATGCTCCCTACAAGAAACTCATTTTAGATCCAAAGACACTTCCAGATTCAAAGTGAGGGGGTGGAAAACAATTTACCATGCTAATGGACATCAGAAGAAAGCTGAGGTGGCAATCCTTATACCAGATCAATTAGATTTTAAGCCAAAGACTATAATAAGAGATGAGGAAGGACACTGTATCATACTCAAAGGGTCTGTCCAACAAGAAGATCTAACAATTTTAAATATCTATGCCCCTAACATGGGAGCAGCCAACTATATAAACCAATTAATAACAAAATCAAAGAAACACATTGACAAGAATACAATAATAGTAGGGGACTTTAACACGCCACTCGCTGAAATGGGTAGATCATCCAAGCAAAAGATCAACAAGGAAATAAAGGCCTTAAAGGACACACTGGAGCAGATGGACATCACAGATATATTCAGAGCATTCCATCCCAATGCAACAGAATACACGTTCTTCTCTAGTGCCCATGGAACATTCTCCAGAATAGATCACATCCTGGGTCATAAATCAGGTCTCAACAGGTATCAAAAGATTGGGATCATTCCCTGCATATTTTCAGACCACAATGCTCTGAAGCTAGAACTCAATCACAAGAGGAAAT